>OZ016505.1:29883494-30133776 GCA_963966595.1 Physocephala rufipes
AAGGGTAAATCGACTTTGCTTTTTAGTAAACTCTCTTTTTGATAATGAATTTTCAATGATAAAAAGCCTCTAGCAATTTGTCTATAAATGTTGTAGATACGACTTGTTGGCTACAGCCAACATGTGTTCATAATTGAATTTAAAATGAACTAAAGACGGATCAACGCATGGTAAACAAAACGACTGCAGCCAATAAAATATTTGAAGCAAATAAAATGTATACGCTTAAGGCATAGGTAGAGTCAAGGATAGAGACAAATGTGGTAGAGGATAAGGCAGTGGTGAATGCATCGACAATGTGAAATGCAAAAGGAATAATGAAGTCAAAGACAATAGCAATGATTAATTGAAAAGCAAACGTAATCAAAGTAGTCTTACCAACAATCAGCTAAAGCAATGTCTAAGAAGCATTAGCTTGACGATAATCTTGATGGCATTACACAATGCATAATGAGAGACTTAAAAGACTACACAGGACATTCGTTAATAAAGTTATTACTTAAATTACTTTATAATAAAATTTATAAACTGATTAAGCTTGCGCGTGCTTTACATTTTTACAATAAAAAAATACAATAAGATAAAAATAAAAATAAAAGTAAAATTAAATTAAATATTTTACAATAAAAGTACAAATCATTTTTGTTTCAAGTTCACTGAAAAAATCAATGCATTTAAATAAATCCTCACGATTAGAAAACCTTAAGAATCCCTTTTAAGGAATTTCATATCGATTGGCAGGAAAAGCTTCTGGGGTAGGATAATATCCAAAATCTTTTTTGATAACTTAAAAACAAACATTGTTTTTATGGCATCAATCGATTGGTACAATAAGAGTCTTTCAGTCTTCAAGTCTTAGTGGGGTTATATTTTAAATAAGTTACAAATAAGTGTTGATGGAGTGAATATATTTTCTAAATAAAAATCTCTAAATACCTTTTATCCGATGAATTTTGAAATAAAGAAATAAAGAAATAATTCTTACCCGCTGGCTTACCAAATAAAAACCGAAGAATAACTTTTATTCAATGACCTCAATGAATAAAAGTAAGAGTTATTTCAAGCTAAGATTTGTTATAGGTTAATATTCGTTGAAGTTTTCGACATTTTCTCTCCAAAGAAATCTTGAAAACGGACAGCAGAAAACTGTCCCAATAGCCTCTTATTGTTAGAATTGAGAGGATTTGAAGCAGCACTGCAATACCTCGGTTTATTATCTATTTGATTATCTATTTGATTATCTATTTGCATTATATGATGCCTCGTGCAGATCCCGAGTAATAATTTCTTTAGAAGCTTCTCAAAACACGTATGACGTTTTTTCTTACTTTCCATATTCTCTTATACTCGGCACTACGTTCCACGTAGCATATACACACGCCCACTAGCACAAATTTTCTTTGTTAAAATTAATTTGTGATAAACACAGCTTCTTGACATGAAGAAAAAGAAATATGGTAACCATAAGAGCATCCATATTATTAGCAATATCCGAAATTGGCTTTAAGCTAAAATAATGTTGAATATTTTGATATAAGTATAAATATTCTAGCATAATATTACTAACTCCTCACTTTCCTCCACACCGGGTATTACACGCATGAATTCATAAATAGCAAAATTATTTAATTTCAATTTCGACTTAATGAAATTTTAAATATTAATGGTGTTTTCTAATGCCTTAAAATAACTGAATAAATCATGAATAATATTATATAAACACAATATACAATAATTAATTTCATCCATTTGAGATTATTGTTTCGTAAATGTCAACAAATCTTCAGTGAGAACGACGAATGGTGACTGCCGACTCATAGTGATAAAATATAAATTTCGTTTGCGTCAAAGCGAAATCCTTTTATTTATTCCAAAATTTCGTACCATCTCTTCACGTCTCACCTTTCCAGTTGCTTTTCAATTGCTTGACATAGCTACATAAGGGAACAATATAATTTATAATGTATGTATGGTGATATAAAACAGTTGAAAACAATTTAGAGAATTTTCTATAAAAAAAAACATTTTCTATAAAGAATAATTTTCTATAAAATTTAAAGGATTTTCTTTCTTTTTGTAAGGAAATTACCACAATTTTTTATTTATATAATTCTTTTTAAAATAACAAATATTTTCCAACTAATTAGAAATGGATTTCGAAACGAATCCTTTAATTATCCAAACATATTTTTAAAATAAAAGCTTATGATTACTCAAATAATACCCGAAGGCAGGACGCATTATCAAATACATTCGGAACTGTCGGTTTCTGTTTATTTATTTTTTTTAAGGACAAGAAAGTACAACCAAACCGAAGGTAGAAATTTGCAGCCCGCAAAACAAAAATGCAAAAGCGATGCAAAAGGAAAACATTAAAACAGCGTTAGTACAAAGTAGGTAAGGATCAAAGGCAATTGTGAAAAGGATACTCAGCCAGGCTCTGTGGTCGTCATGCTGCGCGAGAGAAAAGAAAAATAGGAGCCACTGCTGTAGCTGTGGAAATTGTGGTTAGGTAATGGTTAGCACTTTGCTTGGCTGCGCTCTAACTGAAATAAAACTAAAACAAAATAAATTCATGAAAAAAACAGAAGAGATAAAAATACTGAACTAAATATTAAGGTAATGAAAAAAATGCTGAACGAAATGCAGGGGTGTAAAAAAAGGTTAGAGAGAATCAACAAAAATCGAGATTTTATTTTGGCTTTGAAAAATTAGGTCACTGAAGAATAAAAAGCAAGTAATATCTCTTTAATTAGTATGAAAATACAAAACAAACTCCTCGAGCTATTCTCCAGTTTGAAACTTTTTATTTCAACAAATCCGACAATAATTATTTGTAACTGAAGTCAGAGGGCTAGAGGTCGGTCTAATGAAATTGAGCCACAAATTAAGTCAATATCGATAGATGTAAAAACTATAAGGTCATTTATAGTATATAGGTAATATAGGATATATAGGTAATATTCTATTTTTATACGATGCTCACCTTCTTACTAAACTGCGAGTTCAAAAAACGTGTTTTTCTCAAAATTGTGAGTAATTTGGGTAAGCCGTGATTAAATTTTGGTGTAATAGCGTTTTACGGGAAAAGCGAAAGTTACTACAAAGATGAAATGGAAACGCTTGTAAATGTTTTAATTATTATTCGTTAGAAATCTGTTATTTTTTTACTCTCATTACTATTATTACTATTTTACTGTTATTACTTCCTTTACTTAATTAAGCGTACCCAATATTAAGTTCGTCTTTCCTTACATTCCAGAAAAAAGAAAAACAAATGTTGAATGTTGTTTTTTGTTGAAAAAATGCATACATGTTCATCAGTCTGCTAGTCCATTTTGCCCACTCTATCGTATACCCCGTACCCTGCTCTTATTTTCCACCAAGACCACCGTACGACTAATGCGGACTTGTAAATAAAAATGTTCACCATACACGCTAATTCAGTTTCAGCATGATCGGCTTATTGTTAACTCATTGCGGTTACGGCTTGAGGTCAAATCCTCGAATTTATTACAATTCCAATTCGGTATGCTCTTATTGTTGGTCGGTGATTTGTTCTCATAATTATGGTGCTTAACTTTTCTTGGTTTTGTTGTTGGTGAATAATATATTTTGTCGCCTATTCTTTCACTTTTTCTCTAAACCTTCCTTCCTCCCAGTTACAATTCTGTTATTAGTTAACGAAGGTTATTTTACAGAAGTTTTTATGGGAATATTATTATTATCGTCATCATCATCATCACCATCCCGATCATTCTGTTAACAAAGATAATGATGGCTTGGCCTTGACTGGTTTAGTGCAAGGAGAAATATTTCTGTAGAAGGCGACACCGGAACGGAAGGGATCCAATTAAGACTAGATTTGAGTTCAACTATTAATAGAACTCATTTCTTACCAACTCAATCCGCTTAACATTTACATAATGTTTATGTAAAGAATAGGAAAAGGAATACTTGATTCCATCGTAGGGCCATAGAATGCATCTTATTTCATGTCCCGTCGCCTAATTTGTGAAAATATAAATGAAACTATTAAAGAAAGCTAAGAGGATTATCTTTTAATTGCGAGGGAGACAACAAGAGATTATTTCTGTAAATTCATTAATAGCTTCACTCACATAATTATACGCTTTGGGACAATATTTTATTTATATTTTTTCGATATTCTTCACCTTAGGAGCGAATATAAAGCGTTTGGTTTTATGAAAATCCAGTATAATTTCAACTGCAAAAGTGTTTGATTTCTTAATGTTTAAAGTGGATTACAGAAGTTTTAGTTCAGACCTCTACCAGACACATATCTCAGAGCTTTGATACCCAACTTGATAGAAACACATTGATCTATGTGCTTTAAGAGCACACAGAGTATATTTGGTTTATAAAGAAGGAGGCAAAATTTACCTTGCGTGAGAGTATTATCGGTTTCGGAACCACGTTTTAGCATAACTTTAATCCCACTTTCCATAATGTGACCACTCTGATATTAATGTGCATACGCCATTGAAATTAATCATTGAAATTATCCATACATAGTTTTTTATAAAATTCCATGATTATACTTTTGGATAAGATTTAATCTTATTTTGTTCGTTGTATTGTTGTTTATTAGTAATTGAGTCCTTAATTGTGTGCTTCATTTTTCTCAAAATTTTAAGTAAATTTTGTCATTTCTTTTTCTGAAAATTTCAAAAGCAAATTAAGTTGTCATAATTTTAAAAATCACTTAATAAATATTTCTATTCAATTTTTTAAATAATAAATGGTTTTTTAATTTTCTACATTCCCCAGCACGTGCCTCCCTGGAAGCAACACTTAATATCGTCATCATCCTCGCATGCCATTACGATTTTTGAAATATTAAGAAAGCATCGGCACCTACGATAAAAATATCCACCACTTCTCTTAAGAATTATATTTTAAATTTGTGTTAATTTTAGGCATAAAATTATTTTTAAACCGAATAGAAATGAAGAAACACTTTAATGAACATTTCCAGGGGCGGGGTTTAATACTTTGAACATTGTCCGGGGCTGTCTGAGCGTTAAACTTCAAGGAAAGAAATATTTATTAAGTTTAAGATTAGCGCAGACGTTAAGAGTTTTGCAAGAAAATGTGAAAATAAAAATTTGTAGTTTTCTCAAAAAAAGTTTCAATTTTATTTTTATTCGTAAATGGAATTTAAGACTTCATGACTCTTGTTTGAGACCTTTTGAAAGTAATTTTCAATATTTCGGAGCATGCATCTAATTGATTTGCGACTACGTAAACGAAAACGACTATAATAACCATTGAAAATAATGAAAACATTGGAACACAGTGGATGAGCCACCGTTTCCGAACTTGTCAGATAAAATTTGTGTCGTTAGACAAATGCACTTAAGTCCGGAATTAAAAATTAAGATAACCCTCATTGGATTGGCGGCGACAATGCATTTTATGGATTGGCGGCGACAATCAGTCAAAAAATTGACGGGTTGTATTTAATTAGAATAGATTTTTTGGTCGTGGTCGTTAACTACCACTTAGGTTTTTAACCGTTATCTGTTGCGATCAAATAACAAAAATATAGAAAATTGTTTTCAATTGAGTTTAAAATAGTGTATTTCACTAGAATAACATTCTTGCCGTGGTTCGCCAACGATCACTTGGGTTTCCACTCCGAATCTGAATCCTGTAACGAAACTACAGAATAGGAAACTTCAGAATTATTTGTGTCCGGAATGGAGAAGGAAACGAGAAATTGCTCTGAAAAAATTATTTGCTGTTGTTGACTTTGTTGTTGTTGTAATAGGTTGGTAATAGGTTGCCAGCGATGGTACTCGATGGTAGCCAACGATCCAGCTCGTTTGCTCTCATGTCTCTTTAATTAGAACTGACAGCTTCTCATTTCCCCTTACTTCTTTACTCCTACGATCAATCGAGTTCGAAGAAGCATTTACCACATCTTCCTACTCTTTAATCGCTTAACTTTGCCTCGTTTAATTATCGCGTGGTCGACATTGTTATTCTCTCAACGATTAGTAGTTTCCTGGATTTTTATTTGGTTGTTTTTTTATATTTTTTTTTGTTGGGCATTAAATTGTCAAATTGTTTTTGATTGCTCTTTAAAATGTTGCAATTTATTGTAACTGTTCGAACCGGGCTGGTCCATTCTAAATTACATTGTTTATGTACTGACGGCACTAAATTGACATGCCCATCGACCTCTACTACGCTTCTAGCAATAATTGAACGTGGAACGTGTAGGCAATACGTGAGGTTTTGTATTTGTTGGAGGGCTGCACAAAACATACTACGCGCGCTTGCAGGATGTTCGATATAAATGTTCACAAAAATGTTCGAGACTTGACAGCAGTAAGATTCGATAGTTTGTATAACTCTCTGGCAAAATCAATTATAAATATTTATGAGATACATTGTTAGTATCCATACACAGAAATATATACTTGGGGAGTGAGCTATACATTTTTAAACCCAAAGTATTTCGTCTTCTTTCTTCGACGTATCGCAATTCAAGACGTCTTGTGCAGATCTGTTTCATTGGTTAAGTACAGTACAACAAATTAAAATGGTAAGAAATTGAAAAATAAATATATTTTCTTTTCCGTTGAAATTGTTAAAATAGGTCAGTGATTCCTCAGATGAAAGCGGTTTATGTAGTTTTTATTATTCACAAAATCGATTAAATTTCTTTACAGGCATCGACAAAAATGCCGCTAAATTGATGTGTGTTACATAACCATTTGAAGTACTATTAAAGTAAATTTTTGTAAATTGAATAAGAAATAAATCAGTTTCTCGAAAACCTTCCTTTACTAACTGTCTCCGTCGAGACACCGAAATTAACAATAATAGAATTTGTTGTTGTCTCCGAAGCAACTAACTTTGTTATATGTAAAGCAGTGCGGTTTACATTCTCTGTCATTTCCGTTTCCGTTACTAAATCTTCTTTGGAACAGCCGCATCCATCGGCTGTATGTTGCATAATCCATTCAGTAAAACGATTCACGCGCGTGTAAACACCCGGGGCATTAGCTTGGGCGCATCCCTCACCCCATGATACAATACCAGCCAATTGATGCTCCTTCATTTTTCCCAAACGTACGTGTAAAGGACCACCGCTATCACCCTGACAGGAATCCTTTTCGCCCTCCAGCAGCCCCGCACATAGCATATTGTCAGTAATGCGTTCAGGACCATATTTGCTTTTGTGGCATTCCTTTTGTGAAAGAACTGGGACTTCAACTTCCTAAAAAGAAGGGTATGATAAACTGAAGATATTTCCCAAAAATTGCTTCCAAAAATGCTAAGCGCGGCGCTCACCTGCAAAGTACTGGATATGTCCCCACCTTGAGACAAAGCTCCCCAGCCAGTGACTAATGCCAGCTCTCCGACGAAGTCATTGCCTTCGGAGGGCATACAAATAGGCCGCAAGCGTTCATTAAATTTCACCGGTTTAGACAGACGTATTAAACCTATATCACTATCGTACGTTTTCGAATTGTAACGCCCGTGTATCCGTGTCCGAACAACATGACGATTTATCACATACACAGAAGTATTTTGACGATCGTGTTCGAGTAAACGCACCGTAATGGCACCAGCTCTGACACCACTTAGACAGTGAGCGGCTGTCACCACATAAAGGTCATTGATTAGGGTTGCACCACAATAGAAATCACCATCGCTCAATAGCAATGTCATCCAAGGATATGCATGGACTACAGTTTCCTGACCGCCAACAATGCGGCGCACCGTGTTGATGTTGCCACAGCTACAAGTGCGACATTTGCGATGTGGTGTGGTTGGTGTTGTGGAGGTGCTCGGAATGGAAGTATTGGAGGTACTAGAAGAGTAGGTGGTGGATGTTAGGGTAGGAGTAATTGTGTTAGCGCTGGTTGTGGGAGTAGTGGGTGAGGTTGTCACAAGAGGATACAAAATTGTCGCCAACCAATCAAGCCACGCGTTTTGACGTATCGTTACATCGCCACCTACGGATGAAACGGCTGCCACAGTATTGTTGCCACGGGGAGCACTCAAAGTAGGAAGTGGTATACCCAAAAAAAGCAAAGCAACAACTAAGCAACGTTTTGAACAAGCTAGCATTTTCTAAAATGACAAAGATTTAACAACGAGTCCAAAGTGTTTGAGTTATTCTGAAAGACTGTCGTCGCTTGAAAATTATTCCAAAGGAATCTAACCGACTGAGTTTGTCTTGACCTACAAATTCGCTTCAACTAGCCAAACCCGATTCTAACTAACATTCCGGACTTTTCCAACGAGCTCATCCCCTCCCGACTGAATGCAATCCCGACGAATGTGCAAAGTGGCAGGCCACAACTTTCTTGTGCCACTTTCAACAAGTTTTCGAGACTCGACGTACGAACTTAAACAGGCTTTATTCAATAACAGTTCGGAGCTCACAATATTGAATATTTATGTATATCGCGTCGGCGAAAATGCGTTTTATGTCATAGATAATTAAATAAATAGAATTATATCTAATCTAAGCCACTTTCAAATGGCCACTCACATCGATATATATCACGATGTCATAGTATTTGTCTTTACTTCTTGATCTTTTTTATTTCTGGATGGCACAAGCAAGCATTCCTTGTTCTGTATTTGATCCAAGTTCCGTAGCGATTGACCCTTGCATAGACACCAGGATAATTGGGTTTAGCACAACCTTCCCCCCAGGAAACCACGCCCGCCAATTGATGTTCTCGCCGATCACTGGCCACTACATGTAGTGGTCCGCCACTGTCACCCTGGCAGGAATCTCTCTTACCCTCTTTGTAACCCGCGCAGAGCATATTATCGGTAATACGTGAGGTTCCATAACGAGTTTTTCGACACTCCTCCTGAGACAAGATCGGCACTTGAACTTCCTGAATTTTTGAGGAAAATGAAAAGGAGAAATTATGAAGGATAACAAAAATGATTGAGAAATAATAAGAAAAATGGGTTAGAAATTGATTGTAGAGAAACTGGTCTGATTCAAAAAAGTTTTCTCTTTATTGATTTCTTTTCTTTCAACTGAATTCGTTTGTTACTTACTTGTAGAGTATCTGACGTTGGACCACCAGCCTTAAGAGCTCCCCAACCCGTAACGATGCCGATTTCTCCCTTGAATGATCTGCCCGGTGTTGGCATGCAAGCTGGACGCAGCATGTCCGCCACTTCGACAGGCTTATTCATACGTATTATTGCTATATCATTATCATAGGTTCGGGCATTGTACTTGGGATGCGTTATGACTTCAGCAACGCGGCGATCAATTTTCTGAAAGTGTGACATCTTACGATCGTGCTCCAGCAAACGTACCGAGATACGATCACGTCGAAAACCGTAGACGCAATGTGAGGCTGTGATCAGAAACTGATCATTGATAAGTGTTGCGGCGCAATAGAAGCGGCCGCCATAGAGTAACATCGCCATCCACGGATACTGATGCACCTCCGTCTCTTGACCGCCTACAATACGCTTTTGAGTGTTGGCAATGCCACAAACGCAATCACTGCAATTTCGTGGCGGATTTAAAATAATCTCCGGTAATGGTGGCAGTACTGTTGGTAGTGGGGAGGTGGTAATTGAAGTCGTAGTCGTGCTGGGGCTACTAGTGCTGCTGCCGGGCGTTGCGATCGTTGTACTTGCGATGGGTTCAATTGTGCTACTAATGTTAGCCGTGCCAACGATTGGCTCTGGCGAGGGTTGTTCAGTGTTTGTGGGTTCCGTTGTGATAATGGTGGCAATGGATGTAACACCGTCTGGAGATCCTTCGGTTGTTGTTATCGTTGCTAGAGTGGTATTAGCCTCGCCTAATAGAGGACGCTGTGGTATCAACGATAGTATCCATTCAACGAAATTATTTTGTGCTTGACGCACACCCATTGGTAGTTGTGCAACATAACCTTCTTCTTCTTCTTCTACTACTACTCCCACATCTTGTACTTCATCAGTAAGCGATGTGGGTAACGTTAGTTGCTCACTATTAACCTCAAATGTTATCGTTTGTTTTAGCAATAACGATATTATTAAAGTCAAAATTAATTTTCTTTTTGGCTCAAACATTTTCAACAAATTTCCTCCAAAAACTATTTGCACCGTATGTACGATCAGTTGTCTTCACTTGTTGCGAGTTTCACTGCCGGACATCGACTAAACTCTCGGTAGTCGTCAATATTTTGTGGTTCGGATAATGCTCAACCGGAGAATGGCGGCCCAAGTTTCACCTTGACTCGTTTGCTTCTCAGCCTACTTGCCAATTATTTCAAATTCGATGCTCGACCGATTGACCAATTGGCCAGTTGACCAAACAACTTGCAAACCTACATAGTTTTTACAATAATTTCACTTCGCCGACTGAACGCAAAGCAGCAAGTCTGTTTGTGTTGTTTCTTTCTTTTTTGCAACAGTTCAAAAATTGTTGATTCGAATGCGTGTTAAGTGGCGTTTCCATAATGCTTTCTTTTATTTGCTTCATTTGCACTGATGGCGCTCGTGGGGAAAGTTTGAGTAGTTTGGGGTTCGGTTTTAGCTATTAATCGGTTTCTTTCTATTAAAATGTAACTTTGGTTTAAATTGGTTTTCATTAAAATGTAACTTTCAATATTTTGCTGGAAATTCAGACGACGTTTTTTGTGACTTTTACGTGCTTTGCCTGAATAATGTAATGAGGAAGGGGGCGGATATGGTGCTTCACATTTTCATCCGTCTAAAAGCTACGAAACAAAAATTCACTTTGAAGTCTTTTACTTAGTTGAAATTGTTAATCTGTAATGATCCAAAAGTTGGTATAGTTAAGTGCGTTTTACATGTGTATATCTATTGACAGTGGTGTTCCAAGGGGGGATTCCCATGAGTCGAGAACCCCCGCAACAGAAAATGGATGGAAAACTTTATATTCTTGAAAAAAATTCAACGAGCATCTTGATTTTTACTAAACAAAATCAAATAAATTATGTAGAGAGATTACTATATTCCAAATTTTCTCTGTTTTCTATTTTTCTCAAAATAATCATATATTTTATTTATTTTGCATTGTTTTTATATTTGTGTAATGTTTAACACTTGCAGTATTATTGATAAATAGTGTTAATGACATTTTAATCTATACAAATTGTACACTCACTCTTATTTTTGATTACTCATTCTCTTTAACTCATCCAGGCTTACGAACTCAAATTCGTAGATAGCAGTCTACCACTCTTTAGATTTCATTCAGCTAAACTTTCATTGATATCGTATCATAAAAAAATTCCATATAAACAATTTTTATGACGAATGCTAAACGTTCACGGAATTTTAATTTGAAATTATCAAGCTGAAAATGAAAACTTTTATTTATTTACTTTTTGACTCGAACGAACATTGATACTTACCGTACTTGTAACACAGTCTGAGATATTCGAGGTGAAGTAACGATACGTGAGTGACGTTTAATTTTTTGAGTATATTAAATAAAAATAGAAAGCAAACAAACAATTTAAGTAAAAATCCATTTCAATACCTTTAATTTCGCTCACATTCTCGATTTCAGGGGATGGCCATAGAGATGGAGAAATAGATGTACGCGAATAGAAAAGCATATAGAGAGTACGCATACTGAGACAAAACACCGGGCGTGCTTCCTTCCCTCGATTGTAAACAGAAGAACAAAGTAGATACGCCTTATTCCAAAAATGGGCAAGGATGTCGCTATCGATTCCTAGGGGGATCATAGAATGGAACAAGGGGTTGTATAGAGGTAAATGAGATCAAAAGATTAATGAGGTGAATCAATTAGTATTAGTAGTATTACATATCCTCTAAGTGAATCATCAATTAATCTATTAGTTAATTTTCAGTCGCTTTGGCTTTGACTTAGAATACGAAAACCGTGGTAAATTTAAATGTAATGTGAAAGTAAATGAAACTTTCTAATGGTTCAATTTTCACCCTGTGAAGTTCTTCCATTGCTTTTCGGGGCTCGCGGTTTCAGTAATTTTTATAATATTTTAACAAAGTAGAAAAACAAGTATAGTATAAACAATTATCACCCATTAAGCTATAATATTTAGTACGATACGAGTCGTGCCACCAATTATCACAGTTATCCATACCTTTCTGTTCCTCCTTACCACTTACCACCTGACTCTATCTCTTTGACCGCTATTAAAACAGTTTCGAATCATGAAGTATGTTTTTATACCTTATATTTTTTTCTCTTCTCATCTTCTCTTTTGGCACGCTCTCGTTTCCTCTACATCACTTTATCAGCCATTGCAATCTACATCTTCCTTTCATGGTTTTTCCTCAACAAATTACTTTTCCAGCCAATCTATTGCATAGCTTTTTTAGCAATATATTGTCGGTATCGCGTAGCCAAACTCGTGGATTGCTAAAAGGAAAATAAAACAATCGCGATGGCCTCGTTTAGCGAGTCAATTGTAATGATGCAGCGATGTAGCTAGGTAGCGACTTGATTTACAAGCAATTTGGAAGCCAACTGACTGCAGGCTACAGATGCAAAACGAAGGATAACAAGCACAAAAACACCGAAAGCGCGCTGAGACTGAAAGCCAGAGCCAAAAGAAGAATTTACAGAATAGTGCACTTCCAGAAAATATGAACAAGAACTCTTCGTTCCGAACTGACCAAACGATTATTTTGTTATCTCTCAGAAGATTACTTGTTCGGCTAAAGAGCATAAGCGGTCAAAGATTATTTAAATGGCTAAGTGGTATTAAATGATTAGACCAACCTGTAATCGGTCATACCAAAATTTTTTGCTTCAAACAATCTTTTAATCGGATAAATTATCTTTTAGGCGAATAAGCGGTTATTTAATTGCTGAAATGATCGTCAGTTATCCAAGCGATGATCGAGTTGATTAAATGCCTGTCTCACACTATCGAAATTTTGACGAAATTTCCACTCGTGTATGTTGATCTGGAAGTCTAATTGAATGTCCGGAATCAACCCAAACGAAATAAAGCCAAATTAAATTGACTTGATAAAAGGTCAATTTAGGGCAGACCGAAGCAATTGTCGCATCACAAATTATATGAAATCGAACTTAATTTCAGTCTACCTCAAAGGTCGAAGTAAGCTAATGAAATCATAATAATTTCAACAAATGAATTTACCGGCTAACTCTCTAACCCTTATCGGTCGTTCCCCTTTTAATTAGCTTTAGAGGGTAGATGGCCATATGTTGCGAGTGGACTAATCTGATGCATACAATATAGTCTGGCGTAGTAAAAAAAAGAATTAAAAATGGAAAAAACGGAAAAGAAATAACGAGTTGACCACTCGTTTTAGTGGGTTGCTGCATGCGGTAGCTATTTGGCTAGCAAAAGGCGAAGGTTCTTTGGCCATCATTTTCTTTATTTCTAAATTTTGCTTTTTTGTATTGTTTCTCTTGCTACCGTTTTTTCGTTGGAGCATGATCTCAAACGCTTAATAGTAGTTAGAACAGACGCACAAGCACACACAAGCATATACATATGCACAAACACACACATACACACATGCAGACAAACAAATTTATCTCGATACCACAATAAGACAACACAAGTTTAAAATCGTGTATCCTGAAATAATTTCACCTTCACGTTTGTTCCAAACGAAAGTCTTGCCGATGCCAAACGATTTTGGAATGACGTCAAAAGTCAAAGCAAGATTTGCCATTTTTACGAATTGAAACTTCAACGCCTTGAGCCAAATGAATACTAAAGCGTTTTAACTGCAAATATTTGGCTGATTGATTTTGAAATAGAAGAAGAAGATGAAAACAAGAAACTCAAAACAAATACATTAAAGCAATTACAACAAAATGCAAGTTCATCTCAGATATCAATCATGCGATTTTCTGTAACGCAATACTGCATTGCTTTACTATCGATTTGAACTGCATCCAAAACAAGAAAGTATATGCGATATCTGTTAAGGACGTGTCGGGAAAGGGTGATCGAGGGAAGGGAAACGAAGTCAGGACAATAAGAAACGAGTTCATCTGCAACGAGTTTATAAAATAAGAAGAAAAACGATTCAATTAAGATAAGAAGTCCTAAAGAAAGAAGAATATCCATGCAAAAGGATGTTGCGCAAAAATATATAACGAAAAAGAAGATCAAATAACTATAGGAGAAAACCAATCAAAAGCATAACATTAATAAACTGAAAAGAAGTTAATGAATCCAGAAGAGATATAATACTCTAAATAAGAAATTCAAAGGAAAATTTTTCGGGAATAAAATTAAATAAATCAAATTCATGAAGAGCAAGGAAAGAAATATAAAATGAAAAAGCAATATTAATTATTTTAAAGTGCAAGACCGTTTCTGTGGTTAAAACTTTGGTTAAACTCCCCTTTTAGGAGTTTAATAAAAGCGACATTTAAATTTCCTGTCATTTATTAGCATTTTCCGGGTCGTTAAAAATCACGCTTTAAATACTTTTTAAGTTAAATGATTTTCCTAAGCAACATTTTTAAACAAATCCATTGAAACAATTTATGGCAAATAATGGTCTGAACTTATTGTAGTAAATATTTCTTAAGAAAGTGACCTTTATGTAAGTGACCTCATTTGTATAATTTAATTTAAACTAATTAATTGTTTTACCGCGGTTTTGTTTGAAAATTTGTTTGAGTGTGAATTAGTTTGATTAAATAAATATGTTTGAAATTGTTTACCCAAATTAGTTGATTTGAATAAGTTTATTTTAATGTGTTTATGCGCCTAATTCTGTTTAAATAAATAAATTTGTATGGATGAGATTGTTTCAATGGGTGTGCCTGCTTGGTATTGCAGAATTAGTATTGGTTTGCCGAGATAGGTTTATTGAGCGAGCTTGATTGAGTTTGTTTGAGCGAGAACAAATGTATTTTGGTGAGAACGATTAATGAATGAATTGATTTAAATGAATTAATGTAATGAAATGAATGTAATGTTTTAATGTAATGTATTGATTTAAGTAAGTGCTTAGCTGCTTTTGTTTGAATAATTTTGATTGATTCAATTCTTTTGTTAGTGTGTTTGAAAAAAAATTGCTTAAATGAGAGTAGGTTTGAGTGAGCGTATATGTATGAGCATGTGCGAAATTCATTTTGCATGGGCTTGTGTAATTAAGGCCGTTTGAGTTAGTGTATGTTTAGTAAATTTGATTTGGTTGTTCAGAGCTAAAGCAGTTCAATTAGGCTTTATTTGACTTTTTAATTTTCATATTCATCTTTTCTGATAGAATTAATTACTTATGTTCTTTCTTAGCGATGCCTTAGAGTTTTTGCATACGTTTGTAGAAAATGTTTCATCGTAATCAACTAAAGTTTAAAATTTCTATTGAAAAATTTAAATTTCTGAAAAATATTGCCAGAAACTAAATTATATCAAATTTAAATGAGATCGCCGCATATTTAAATTTTCGCAATTTTATAATTTTCGTGGTGGAAGTTTATGAAATTTTAAATCAAAAATAATTGAATTCTAAACAAAAACGGAATGTCATCCATTGTACGGATTTCGTGAGCGTAAATCCTAATAATGTCGACTAAAGAATCCCTTTTATTTCATTTTCAGGGTTCGTCTTCTAATTTTTGCTTCCTATTCTTTTTTCAATTTTTTTTATTTTGATTATTTTTGAAATTATTGTTGGCAAAATAGAAGCGCACAATTTAATGAAATGAAGAGAAAAAAACTAGAACAACAATCGTGACCACAAAAAAGGGAGATAATATTAAAAAGGAAAAATAAGGAAAAGAAGAAGAAAGAGCATAGACGAAAGTTTAGAGAAGGAACAAGCACACGGAAAACGCTATAGAGCTGAAAAGTTAAAGACAATTGAGAAAGAACAAAGCGATGCTCTTCCAGGATGAAGAATAAAATGAAAGGATGTCAAAGCCGCAGTGGAACGCATTGTAGAACAATCAAGAGCAACACTCATCGTCATCATCATGGTCGCTGGTGGCACTTTAACGAAGCATTGCTACTGGCGAACTTTGCTGAAGAGTCACGTAATAGTCTTGTGGGGGGTATGACCAAGGAGAATCTTTATATTGTGTGAAATTTTCCATTGGATTTCATGTGGGTTATGACTGCGGCGTTCTGGTTTATTTTTATTATTTTTTTAATTATTGTTTTTCTTTTAATTGCAAAATAAAAATGATGTTAGATTTTTTTAAAAGAAGCAAAGCAAAAGAAGACATTTTACAATGTATGTCACGGCGCATCATTAGAGCATTTTTGACAATGTGTCGCTTAAAAAAGAGGGTCATGATTAATATTGTGGTGCAATTTTATAATTAAATTTTTATATAAAAAGCAGATTTTATCCCAAGAGAATTGAATTTTTAATTGTTATTTATTTGCTGACACTACAAAGAGTGTTGTTGTTGTTATTCTGATACAAAAGTATTCCTTTCACGGTATTAATGACTTTCGTAAACTATTAATTTTTGCGTATTTTAATTATATATTTATAAATGATTTATAATTTTAAAAGGATTTCATAAATCAATTAATTAAAAATGCATTTTCAATAAATAGAAAGTCAAATTATTTTCATTGGTATTAACTTTTAAATATGTCAGAATTACAAATTCATTTCGATTTAATGTGCCTTCCCAATACTTTCCTTTTTTTTCACTATTCGTTTATACTCAAAACTTTTAATACATTTTAATTGTTTAAAATTTATTGCAAGCCGAAATGTTTTTAGAATTTTTGTTAAAGAAAAAATGTAGGAGGGGTCTATCGGCAACTGTCAAAATTAATTAAAATAAATATCGTAATACTCGTAAATGCGTAAGGGCGTTATGCCCTTTAGAATGCCCTCATCAATGCATTACACGCGAATAAAGGACTGAGAGACAACCAATGTTACTAAGCAGCCACCCACCTACACAGGCGCAGCTACATCCGCGGTCTTACACATACTAACACCAAACGTCGACCAGCTGTCTCCGCCGACCACAAGGTTTATCACATGTCCAGATGATTTAATAAAATTAAAAAAAAATTTAATCAATTTTATTTCAATTGTTAATTAGCAGTGTTTAGACGGCAATTATTTCAATCATTGGTAGTGAACATTGAAAATCAATAACAAATTCACCTCAAGGGAGTAACCCAAAATCCTCGCGTTTACTGAACGAACTATTGTGGGTCGTATTGGTGTGAGGTGACCATCTGGTAACCCTCGCTAGCTTAAGTCATTAACTCTATTTCTTTGAAATGTTTTCCGTATGTACACTAATGGAAGGTTCAATCGGTTTGTTTGGAAACTATGCTTGACTACGTGGCTAATAAATAAATGCATTTAAGCGAGTTTATTTGTACGGATTTTCGTTAATGAGGTTAGTTTGGGCAAGCTTGTTTGAGTGCGTTTCAGAGAGTCGCCTGGATAAATTCGTTTGAGCGGGGTTCGTCAACGAGCTTCAACTAGTTTGTTTCACTGACTTTAGTTTATTGAATACGTCTGATGAAATTTGTTGTAATAAGTTTGCTTGGGTTTGATTAAATATATATGATATCTTCTCAGTTCGATCAATTTTGTAAGTTTGTTTGTTTCAGTTCGTTTTTGTATGTTTCAATAACGTTTGTTTGGTTAGCTCTTTCTGATTCTGATTATTTTTCTAAGCTTAATGATTAACCTCGCTCGAATTATCTAAGCGAAAGTTTTTTGCAACAGTAGTAATAAAAAGAGTTCGTTAATAAAAAAGGAATTTATTTAGGTGACGAAGTCCATTATTCATTTTATTAATCTGCAATGGGTTGGACAACCCATCTATGGGGTATCCCTTTACTTCCTCTCGATCGAAAATTGTCTACTTGTATTTTCAACTTTATCAATTCATTGATTCAATAGTTTGTCATTATAATCACCATTATTTTTATTATCATCAACATACCTCTTTTTAACACTTTCCTGTCAAAAACATTGTATCGATCTTTACGATTTCCGAACCATTCGAAGGAATTTGCCCTTGGCAAACCCCCGAGAAATTAAAGTCAGTTCATTAAAAATGCTTTTTAAAATTATTCCACATTTATACGAGTGACCATTCTTGATTTGTTTTGAAATAAGATTTCGCACAGACAAACCACAAACCACGGGATATTTTTTATTTCTCAGCGGGTTATCGCCATTCTCGAAGACTAAACGAGCGTGTTGATGAGTCGGCTTTGGGTTCTCTTTTAAAACAGAATTTAATTTAAATTAAAAAACATTTTATGATTCATAAACACAGTGGTCGGGTAGACGAAGGTTAGAAAGAAACGAAAAAGGGCAACGAAGGGAATCATAATTAACAGATGAATTCGACAAATCGACAAAAAGTGAAGTGAATTTAAAATTTGATTCCCGGGGAGTTCGATTTGCGATGTTAGGAAATCTGTTGACCATAATTCTTTGCACGAATTATGGGACTTGTGATCATTTGTGGCTGCTATCCTGGTGAGAACTTCTCCGGAAATATCATTCGATTCGCCTTAATTTCTGCGTTCGTCGATCTATAAGCAGGTATAATGAAACGCTAAATTTAATTTGATTTTTTCTAAAATTTTTTCCCCTCTGATGACTATTTAGTGAGTATTCTTCAGTGATTGCTGCATTACATCAAATGATTTTTGATCATTATTAAATTTCTTAAATTAATCAAAATTATACGGATTTTTCAAATTACAATTAATCTTCATATTTTTTTCTAATTTAAAATTATACTCGATCTTTTGAATCAAGGTTTATTTATTGATTTTTGTTATATTTAGATTATTTAGTCAACAATACGGAGACTGCGTGTTGACTTCACCTTTTTTGTGAGTTAACAATTTCGAGGATCAACAAAAAAATCAATAATTTCTATTTCACGATCATTAGACAATTATTTGCTTAATTTGATTTAAATGTTTTGAATATGATCGTTTGAGATTAGTCTTACTTGATTACTCTATTACAGGATAATGTAGTTGCTTATTACGCTTTTAAATAGTGGCAAACTGCAGAAGAAAACTACGCGTTGAAGTAAAGAGCTTGATTACTATTGAATGAATATTTATTTTTCGTCAACTTTTCTAATTAAAGCCGAGTTTCTGGCGATATTAAAGACGATTAATTCTTTGAATAAACATTTAGACGATTATAAGAATTAGATGATTTAAAATTTGGAATTTCCATAAGTGGAAATATTTGTGTAGATAAATAAAACGATACAGACGGAAGGTAAGAGAATGAACAATTAATTTATTTTCCTTAAAAATAACCCGAAAACTTAAACTTGTCTTCACAAATAATTTAAAAAAAATTTTAACAAAATCATTTTTAAATTTCAAAGTTTTATAATTTCAGAAATTTCTACAAGAAAACATAAAATACGAACTCACTGTAGACACTTCAGAGATTCATTAAATTTTATGATGAACAATTTTAAACTTTTACAATAAATTCTGCCGAAACAGCCACTAGAGACCATTACATGGCTAATAAAAGACGAAATAGGAGAAACAACGAAGAAATGATGATGGTAGTAAGAGGGGAAAATTAATAGAAGAGAAGGTCAAATTTTATAATAAGAAAAGTTTTACTAAAAAATTGCAATTAAAGA
Source organism: Physocephala rufipes (assembly GCA_963966595.1). NCBI lineage: Eukaryota > Metazoa > Arthropoda > Insecta > Diptera > Conopidae > Physocephala > Physocephala rufipes. The sequence goes on from OZ016505.1 coordinate 29,903,083, forward strand.
ATGAAATGGTTTCTTGAGACGTTCAAATAAAAACAAGGTCAATACATTGAAACATAAACACAATTTACATGCAGTTGTGTGGGTTGTACGAGAATCTTGTATGTTTATTAATATTGCAAATGAAATTTTTTTTGGAAAAATATTAAAAATTGGATACAATTGAGAACAAAAATAATTTAAAATTTGCAAGATTCTTAATCTCCCACTGGTTGTAAAAAATTTTATGATCTTAAAAAAACGAAAAACGAAAAAATGAAACTTATACTGATAATGATGATGACACTGACAATGAAAGATAATTAGTACAAACATTGTTGTTATTGTTGTTTTTTTTCTGAGTTTTTAGAGACTGCAGATTATAATGTGTGTCTTATTGAAGTGATAATTTCTAACGCTATAGATAATCACTATCTTCATATTTACTTTTTGATAAGTCGTCTGTTTTTAATTATAATGATTGTTATATAACCGTAGCTTCTGTTTTCATCTAATATTTCATCAAGTTATATTTTATTTACGAATAAATAAATTTTTCAGAATGACTTTTTAATAACAATTTGATATTGCCGAAAACTGATAGTTTGATAGCCCGAAACTGCAGAAAAAGTCGTTGAAAAAGAAATGAAATACAAAATATTTAATCCTGCAGGAATAACGTCAATGAAAAATGCGTGGAGTTTAAAAAAATATGAAAAAATAAAATAATAAAAAAATAAAAAAATATAAAAATTATGAAGTTTGTCGAGAAGGAAGTTAGTATAATTTTATTGGCGGGTCGGTGGTGAAGAGAATAACAATACGTGGCATCTGCTATCATTGCTATTGTCAATAGCTTTTCAGTGTTTTGTTTTGCTTTTTTTTATTATGTTGATTGCTAAAGTTGGAAAATTTCTACCATCTGCTATTTTGAATAAAATAATAATTTCATTCTATGCTTTTCCTTTGATGCTTTTTAAGTTTAATTTATAAAAAAGTTTTTCTTATTCTCATCAAAGTATGAAAAGTATTTAATTATTGCTTTAACATTTCGCAAAAAAACGGCATAAAAGAAAATTGAGAAAATAAAATCTAAACATGTTGACAAAACACACAATTCTTTTGTTTCGTGTTTGTTTTAGTCCCTTTAATCAATTTTGCAAAAATATTTTTTTAAGATTTAAATTTTTTAATATTGTCTATGTATTTTCTCTCCAAAATCACTCAAGTTATAGCTAATATATGAGACAGAGTAGTCTAGAGTGTCTAAGACACCCTGTCTCTCTTTAATTTTCTAACTACTGCATAATCCGTGAATCCGTGAATGACACACGAGGGTGAAAGCAACAGTGTTTCTGCCTTTATGTAGTTAATATCATTCTGAGAGTGGTATCACTCTGTGTGACCATTTGTAATTCATTGAAGCAGAATTTGCAGATATAGCAATTTATATCCAATTCGATCCAGAATCAGTCGCTGAGTCGGATTAGCGTTTTAGGCCTCCCCGTTATGAATCTTGACATTAATGATATCTGTCTTCCTAGAATGTTCGGTTTTGAAAACGATTAGACTAGTACTGCTGCCGCGGTTACTCTCAAAAGCTAATATGCCTGCAACTATGCTTATACTAAAAACTTCGCAATTTATTGAGCAATTTTGTGGTCAAAATTGTATTTTCGAATCTACCGTCTAGAAAAATGAGTACTTTTGAAAATGGTCCTGCCACTGGTTCGTTAAATTAAAATATAAACTTTTACGAGCCGTATAGAGTATATTAAATTCCACATCGAATTTTCCTTCTTCCCGAAAACGTGACATTTACTTCCCACAAAAATTTCACTGACATTTTCAATACTTCATTATGAAATTTTATGCCTGCTTTCATCCTTCTTTGCAATATATTTTTAACATTTACGTCGAAAACATTTAGAGTCAGATATTAGAATAGTTATATTTAGTTCATTTAGTCAGATATTAGAATAGAACACATATTAGAATAGTTCTAAATGTGTTCCATACTCTAAATGAGATTTGAAATTTGTCCGCAATGGATATCTATGAAAAACCTCTACCGATTTTTTATAAACATTTTCCGTTGCAATGAACAAAATTATTTTATTAATAAAAATGAATGCAGAAAATTTGAAATTGATAAAAGTGCGAACCTGCAAAAGCAGATAGAATAGGAAACAAAATGAGAAAACGCGTTTATTTACAAACTATTTCAATTCGAGAATTTAAAGCGAAATTCATGGAAGATATTTTTACTTGCGTCCATTTTAATGATTAATGTAAAAATAAACCAGTATGACTTTATTTGCGTCGCATCGCTCTACTCTATTGTTGTTGTAGTCGTCGTTGTTTTTATTCCCGGATGCGCGACTTTTAAAAAAATTAATTTAAATTACTCGCATACACTTCGTTTCGCATTTTGATGAGCTTTGTTGCATACTTTCAGGCGTTCGGAGAAAACGAATTATTTGCTACGATAAACTGACTTTCGACAACTTTTTCGTTTAACTCAACAATTTCTCTAGCGCACACACATACTTACCCGCCCACACACACACATGTACGTTACTGCAACGCAAGAAAACCACCAACAACGTCATGCATATATTAATGATTTATTTGTGATTGCGGCTCTAGCCACTGGCTTCATTCCTCATTTTTAAATAAAACGTTACGTTGTGACGTATGGTGGACGTAAGCAATGAAAGCAGTGAATGCTGCGAATTTAAAATTATGGACGGAATAACCTTTTATATCACAAATAGTAACAACAGTAGCAACAACAGCAAAAGAAAAACGAAAGTCCGAAAGCTCGAAATCGAGGAAGATTAATAAAATTGTAAGAAAAAAGAACAGCATTATCAACCCCGTGACAGCAGCAGAAAAAACAATTGAGTCAAGCAGTTATTTAAAACAAAAGTAATAATGAAGCACAATCTGGCAACACGCTCTTTTCTGTATTTATTGGTTAGTGGGTGAGAACAATATTACAATTAATTTCTTTCTCCATCTCCTTCTTCTTTCTCGTTCTTACGCATTCCGTGGACATATTGACATGTTGCATTACAAGTGTTGCCATTTGTCATTCTCGGCATCGTTGGTGGCAGCGGAAAAATATGTTTTAATTAAATATTGAAATTTGTGCAGTTAATTTAATTATACATAATTGCATTTATCGCAGCAAAGGCACTGAGAGAAAAACCATTTAAAATTTATCATAAATTACGTGTAGAGTCCTGGGTGGGATCAGGGGGCGGTCAGAGACGGAAATAAATATCAGTCGAAATAACGTCACCAGTAGTAAAAAGAAAATGACTGTATGATGTGTAAAAGGAACTGAAATTAATATTTTAATACGTCTTCTTTCCACTTTGTGACCACCACCGTCTTTAATGAATTATTTTTTTCTCACTTAGTTAAGAAGTTATAAAAGAAATTTGGTTGTTGCAAACGTAATATTTTCGAATAGAGAATAACTTTGAGAGAATTTAAATTTGAAAATTATCATCATTTGCCGGTTTATACAGAATTTGTATCAGTCGCTCGCTTTCATAATCTTTTATATATTTTTTAAAAACATTAAACAACATGTTTTTCCTTCTAGTATTTCATATTAAACGTTTAATATTTTTTTATACTTTCGATGTTATTGTTTTTATCAATCAATGGTGAGAGTTACTAAACAGCTTTATCACAGATTACTATTACTGATTACCACGCATCACCAGCGATAATGCCGATCTTCAATGGTCATCACTATTGATCAGCATAAGTAAACCCAAGTGATCACCAAGGATCACAACTAATCATCCCCAATGCTTACAACGTTGGTGGCTCTTAACGATCATCCAAACCTTAACGAATTGTTGCTTGCACTTAATATGGAACGATACTATTTTACAGTCACTAAAATCAGTTCAAGAGCATAATAATAATAGAGAGCACTAAGGAACTGCAAGAGCCATCTCTAATCGTTATTTCTGTGTACTAGATTTTTGTATGAACATACGGGTAATACTTGAATAGTATGGATAAGCATTTTTCAATATTAGAAAGATATATTTTATTCCACAACAGTCCAAGGGACGCACCCGACATCGAAATTACTTTATTAGATTATTAATTGATACACTTGATTCAATTTATTCGATTAAAAATAAAAATTTTATTGAAATGTTATAACGATAAATTATAAAATTAAGACAAACCCTTCACCAAATTTCACTCTTATTAATTTCATTTCATTTTTTATTCACTCTTCAACCGCTTTAACGTCGTGAATGCTTGAATCGGTGTTCCTCCCTTCCATACATTTTGTGTAAGCTGGAGCCGTGCCATTCATCAGATGAACCTCATTAGCACGGCACACATGTTAACCAGCCTTATCCATCTTCCGGATCTTTCATGTCCTTCCACCATTCGCCCGGGGGAGGATAGAGATAAATTGCGTGTATATATTTTAAACACTCTAATCAGCTGTTGAACACACGATGGCGCGTCGATGGTGATGGCGTTACGAGCAGAACGAACAGCCGTTAAAACTTTTAAATTACTTAATTTTTAACTGAATCAAGATGAAGGCATTCGGGCAAACGAACAGATTTGACTTGATACCCATAAGAAGTAGAAGGAAAAAACAAACGAAAAACAAAAACAAAAAAGGAATAACTACCAAGCAGAAAAGCCAAAAGAGATCATGCAGTAACAGGCTGAGAATATGGTAGACTTCAAATGGGGTTTTGGTGGGGAGGAGGAGGAAAGAAAGGTAAATAATATTGCAATAGGATGTGGGTTGTAATTTTTTAAATACACACATTACAATGTTTGACAGATACGGAATTGGAGAAATTACATTGAGGCCTCTCTAGAAATCACCCTCAATCCAACTCTCATAAATAAATAATTTGCTTGGAAGTGTGTTCATAATATGGGTGGTGTATGGGCTGGAGTCCTTTCAAAAATTCTTAAAAAGACGATGCTCAACATTGGTTGATCTCTAGAAATAGTAAACCTGCAAGAGTAGCTCACACTGTCAAGCCAATTTACTTTCGTTCACAAAACATTCCCCAAAATTTCAGTTTCAGTTTTAACAAATAATATTGTGTTTAAACTCCTTAATTATTTTTTGGTTACCGGCGCAATACCGGTGTTCCACGGGACCGCACAGAAAATTTGCACATCCTTAAATCGCAAAATAAAAAGATAGATCGATTATTTTTAAACATAGAGCGATGTTGCAACGTTTTCAAATCTTTCAAGAACATTTTATCAATAACAAATATTGTTAATTTTTATATTAAAAATTTTTGGGAATTTTATTTGGAAACCTTTTGAGAGGAATCGCATGAAAACCTATGGAAACGGGATGCGTAAGGATACGTATACGGATACGTACCTGAACTTTACAATCGTATAGTCACCGCAAATTAAAAACATTGCCAACAAATGTTGAAAAGGTTACCAAACCGTCTTTGGAATGCACAAAAGTCTGAAGAGTCTCACTACTCAAGAGTCTTACTACTGAAGAGTCTACTTCTCAGCCCGTCTGGAAGTATAAACCCATTCGTTTGACTTCAGATTACTTTAACAAAATTCCGTTAATTTTCCAAGTATTGTATAAATACATTAGTTAAAATAACGATTGCACAATGGATGACCGAACAGGCCCATTATGAAGCAACTGAGGTGACCCCCTCAAAGCGGAGCGATAGGTAAACACCTCACAAAATGTTCTTTTACCCATAATAAATAATTCTACTTTAACGATTGAATAAAATTTTATGAAAGCTTGCTCTGCCCTTTGGCCACTGCCTCTTTAATTAGGAGTCTCCATCTGCTCCTTTGCATCTCTGGATAAGTATAAAAAAATGAAGAATGAATAAATCCAAATCACAAAAAGGCATCCGTGTTCATTCATTTGTGTGCATGTGTGTGCGCGTGTGTATATGTGTGTTTATTCGGTCTACCAAAACTTCTGAAGCCGTGAACAAAAAGGAGTAAAAATATCGGCACAATCGACACGCTGCTACCGCTTCGGGCACTCTCATTACCCTACTCTTTCGCACTTGACTTTTCCCATTCACTCCTCTTTATTTGTCCCACAATCGCACACACAGCTACATGTAAAACGGCGGATATGATTAAACACTCTGATTAAACGTTGACTGACTTTTAACACGTTCAGAGATAAACGAAGACACCGATGGGCGGGACACCTTGACCCTCCGTTTCTCCACCGTCTACCCCGCGATTGATGATTACGGATTACAGAAAATGACGATGCCACCGAGTGTTTGGAAAGTAGCGAAAGATATAAAATGAAATACGAACGAATGCGAGGAATAAGAATAATTGCTGCGATTGCGCGGTGTTTTCGGGGGAAGCAACAAAGCAGTAGAAGCGAGATTTGCGAAAAAATGAGACCGTGTTAAGATGCCATGGGCAAGATTTTGATTGAATTTATCAATATCATTATCAAAATGTTCGTTTATTCTCGTTAATGAAATGTCATGTAAAGATATCCAGCCGTTCGTTGCAGAGATGAACTGACGGTAGACAGTTTTAAGGAAGAAAATGAGATTGGGTGATAAGAAGTAAGAAGATGGAAGGAATGAGGTCTTATAGTTTAACGAAATTGAACTTTGAGTACTTTAAATTTATTAATAGTCGGGGAAGGTTGGGAACGATTTTACTTCTATCAATTTAAAGGCTTTTATGGATTTAAAGGAGAGTGTATCGGTTATAAAGGGTTGTACCAACTAAGAAGTTATCTCACGGGCTATCATATTGAGTTCAGAACTTGCGTGGATCTCTCCGTCAATTAAATTCCTTGAAAATTCTATAGGATCCCCCGCTGTAACTTCTAAACGATACGACCTACAAACACTTTTCTGCGAGATTTACCTCAGGTATATTTTTAACGTTCATGAATTGGTTCAATAGCAATTAATAAGCGCTAGATATAAATGTATCTTACAATTTATGTATATATATATATATATATATATATATATATATATATATATATATATATATATATATATATATATATATATATATATATATATATATATATATATATATATATATATATATATATATATATATATATATATATATATTAAGTATCTTTTGCTTACTTTTCACGTAGTTTTAAAGTATTTCTTAATCGTTCTTTAAGATTCTCTAAATAAATGCTCCAAAGTGTCGCCGAGAGTCCGGAAAGCTTTTGACCAGCCGTTGAAATTTCATAATCAGTTTAACATTTTTATAGTTGTTTTTGTTTTTGTAGATTACCTGTTGCCCGTTGCGTGCAGTGAATATAAATGAATTGCATTTGCGTGCAACAAACTGCACTGCATGTAAGAACGCTAAAGCTCGAACAAGTTTTAAGTCTATGCATAGTGTTTTTTCCTTTACTGAATTTCTTCTTCTTTTTCTCATTCCTCTTCATAAAAGTAATTTGCATGCAAAGTAATTATGTAAAATTTTTGGGTTCTTTTCTCAGGCGCTCCGTGACAACAGCCTTTTTCTTTATTGCTTGCTCTTCAGTTTTTTCATCTTTATCATTTACTTATCATCACGTTCTTACGTCGAAGATGAATATTTAAAATCTTCATTAATAGCATTTAAGTGAATTACTCGTGGGTTTTTCTTTTTTGATTGGCGGTCACTCGTTTTTCTTTCTCGCTCGATAAAAATGTTGTTTCTTATCGTTGTTGGAACACCACAATCAGCTGCCTACTTGTGAGCGCAAAAATGTCTGACATGTGTCAATAACAGCCAAACGCACACAACGCCATGAAACAATGAACAACAACACGCATACAAGAACAACTTTTTAAAAAACCTTTTTTAAAAAACAAGAAAAGTGTGTTTTGCTACCACAAAACGCTTTCTAGATTGATATTTTTCCAGGTGGCGTTGGTTGATTGGTAATGCGTGCAACAGCTTCTTTAGCATATCCTTCGCCTGTTAACTTGTCACTAAGATTAAACAATATTGGTCGTCGTACTAAAGACAAAGACGGGTCAGAAAGGACAATTTCTTAATAATTTCAAGAAACAAATTTTTTGAAAAATAAAATTAATGTCATGTCATGAATGTGATTTTGTTATCGATGCAAATTGGCGTTCAAAGGCAAAGACATGGTCTTCAAGGTCAATTAAAGATGAAAATTGTGAGTAAAATTAATTTGACGTTATCTTTGATCATAATGCAACAAACAGGCTTGTCTGAAAAGACATAGGAAGATATATATTTTAGCGTATTTTAACAAATTTTGTATATTTTGCGCACATAATTTCAATTAAAATTTTCCACTTAATTAATATTGAAAACCGTTAATGGGTCGAAGCAAGCTATTTGTAGACAACGAGACATAATTCATTACAAATTCATATGATTCATTAAAAATTATTATAAACAATTAACAATAAATAGAAACCGAATTAACTGAAAAATATCTCTGGAATTTTTTTATATCATAATATTTCACATCTGTGAATGTGGATAAACTTCTTCTGTCCATCAAAGAAAAACGAAAAATAAATAAATATCCAATGACGGAACCGACAAAAGAAAAATGCATTTTAAACGAAAAAAAACATCATACTATAAAATATCATAAATAGAATTCCATCGAAAGGGAAAAGTGTTAATGATAATTTCAGAAAAGTTTCACACACACACGCACACACACAAGAAAGGATTCACAAAAACGTGCAAGATTGAAATTTTGGGTCTACAGAATTCCAATCGAGTAAGTCCATCAAACAGACAACTACTTAACATTCCCTCTAGTCAAATTTAGTGAATTCTTATGATTATTGATTGTCAAGGGAGGAAGTTTTGAAATTTAAAACCGTTCGCAATGAAGCGTAAAAAAAGACCGGAGTCGAGCAAACACACAAAAACGATGACGCTGAAATTGCCGGAATGGGAGAGTATGAGTAAAAGTGAAGTATGATGGAGAACATCTGCTTACGAGGTGTTGGCGGCGACGGTGTTGACTATTCTCAACATTAATCACTAAAAGCGAGGGGGAGGGGGAAAGATATTGCAGTGTTGAATGCGTTCGTTTGTAAATAATTTAGTCCTGACTGAGAAGCTAGACCTAACTGTTAATGATACTATTTTTGTGTGTTATTGCAAGTCATGCGGTTCGGTTCGTCCAAATGACACACAGATGCGTTGCCCTACGCACCCAAAGCAGTAAAATGTCTCAAAGTCTCGTTCTCGAATGTAGATACCAGTCGCTCGTTGGTGCACTCGCTCACACACATATGAATATATGCATGTAGGTAGCTTAAGTTAGTCAACGAATCGTTAAGTCATTTAGCCAGTTAATCGTATTCATTCAAACACACGGAAAAGTCAGGCAGGGTTAAGCCTTGTTAAATTATTACTTTCTGGATATTAAATAAATTGTTATGTCCTTAGATAAATAAACTGTTAATTACAGCGTAACGCGAGGACAACGCGTTGGGTTGGGTCTGTTCGATTGGTCGGTTGGTTGGTTTTGAAGAACTTCTTGAATTTCATCACCGCTAGGAAAATGATGTGACAACAGGATGTTTCTGATGCGTGTACGTGTGCGGGTGACAACAGAAGATTAAAAAGAGTATTAGCGTCTAAAAATAATGTTTTTAGGATTCTTTTTTTTTCTGTAAATTAGAACATTGTTGTGCGTTTATTGAACAATAAGTGTTACTTATTTAGTTACTTATTTGGAAGGTTTTAAGAGTTTAAATGAATTAAAAAATACTGCGGGAGTTATTGAGACTGTGGTAGGCTATAATGAGGATAGGAAGAAGGGGGCTGCAGTCATGGAAACGGATGGAATATTTCGCTGGGGTTAGACGATCCAACATGGATCCATAAAATCCGATTTATGGCGTGTAGTAGCGTAGTAATAGTATAGTAGCGTAGTGTAGTAGTGTAGTAGTAGTAGTAGTAGTAGTAGTAGTAGTAGTAGTGATGTCTGTAGTGTAGTAGTGTAGTGTAGGCATCATACATGTTGTAATGATAATTCACTAGAAGTTTTAATAGCTTTGACCACAAATATAAATAATTATATATAGTTTATCTCTATCAAAACCCACGGAAATACGAATTAACCCATTGGTTAACACCGTCACCATCATGGTCATAAATACGAACGGTGCAACTATAATCATCAATGCAATCATTATCATTATAATTTTTGATAACAAAGAAATAAATTTGTTCAGCGTTTTCAAAAATGTATTACGAACATTATCTCTATGGTCATCACTGCCATCATAAACATCATTATCATTATAATTTTCATAATTTTTTCATACGTATTCAGGATTAACTTTGAATAGACTTGGTGACATTTTGACCTTACTGCGCGATGATAATAATGCAATGATTGTTGTTGTTTTTGTAATTGCAAAAAAGAAAACTATCGATTGTTGATGTAAAAATTCGTTATTGCTTTTGTAGCTGTCGTTATCAATATTATCTCTGCTTCTTCCTTACTTGTGTATCATACACCATACACGATTTCCTACGCTTGTCCGACAAACAACCCGAACACGAATACGGACACGATCAGCAATGATCAATGATCATTGCTTGAAAATTTAAATTTGTCCATCAAACACGATGCGATGAGCACGAGTGAATGAATGAATGAACATGCTTGCGTATCATCAATTTCTGGCTCGATAGATGTTTTGCCTGCTTGTCGTCTTGTCATTTCAGTGGTCTGTCTCTCTTTAGTAAACTTCTTTGGGTGATTCCTTAGGTACTTCATCTTGCATCCTTCGAACCCCAATCTGTTTGTTAAATGTCCAGCTGCGCGCCAAGAAAGTCCAAATAATTTATGCTAAATTAAAAATCAAAACAAAATGAAAAAAAAAACGAAAAAGAAAAATTTCGATATAATGCAAAACTGCATCAACATGATAATTCTTCATCAACCGAAGACGAAACCGGAGAAAGAAAAATAATATATCTGACAATGTTCGGAAATTGTTTATGTGTGCGCCTTCGCACAAAAAGTTCATTCAGTCGCTTTAAGGCCGCTACGCGATACGATGCGCCGCCGTTAAGTTTGAGCTTGATTAAAATTCTTGTTGGTGCATTGCGTTCATTTGTTGCTCCTTGTTGTTGATGTTGGATGATGTTGATGATGACTACGACGATGATGGCGAGAGTAGTATTACTTTCGTCGTTGATGTTATTGTTGTTATTGCTGGTATTATTGCAATTCCTGTAGTACCCTACAGTACCCTTTCAATGCGCCGTTTAATTGAATTGATTTGCATTTTTCATGCAGGCGGGATATCTCTTTGTTGTTTTTATTGCTACAATTGCTTTTTGTTGTTGGCGTCTTTGAAGTTTGCGTGCCAGTTATTGCTGCAATTCGTTGTTTTTGTTGTAATTGTTGTTGCGGCAACAATGTTATTTGTTAGTGGATGTTAACTTGCTGTTTATTTTGTTATAAAAAATGGTTCAGCTTCGGTATTTATTGCATTGTTCAGCTACTCCGGTAACTTATTACTGCTCTGGTTGCTGATTCTTAACAACGTTCCTTTTAATCGTCTTGCATATTTACTAAATTTTGTATAATCTTAAAGTTTATTACGCACTACGTGCTCTGCATTTTATTCGTAATTGCTGCATCTCGTATAAAAAATTTGCATTTTCGGATACTGTGCTTTACCGGGGCTTATATAGTTTGAATGGTAGTGGGTGTGATTGTGGGAGTAAGACACGTTGAAACTGAACCTTAAAATGGAATAAGAGAAAAACGACAATCATCAAGCGCGATGCTTTGTTGTCGACTTATCGAATAACCTTTTCGCCGAATATTTTTCTGTTATACCAAATCGTAATCTTTAGGATTAGCCACAGATTTAAGGCTCCCACGCGATCTGCGCGTATTTTTTTCTCATACACACGTTCTTAAAAACTTGCTGTAATTACGTACATGTTTTTATAGTACCAAAAATTATCTGAATTTCTATAATCGATTTTTGTAATTAATTTCGGATACCACAAAAGTTTTTCATAAAGAGGTTTTTCAGCTTAGCTGAGAAATATATTCTGTTTCAGTCAAGATCTTAAACTGAAACCGATCTATCATTCTTGGTTTTCGTCACAACTAAAATATCGCTTATTGGTTTAAAACTTGTCTCGTGAAAACATTTGGAAACATACTTCATACTCGATCGGCTTCTATGATTTTAAAAATTTTCAAATGTTATTTTAATTATTGTAACCCAAGAAATTTATGCCCTAAAAAAATAATCTCGCCTTTAAATCTCATACAAGTAATTCTCCACCATGATTTGCATGGTCATTATTTTTCTCACATCGTTTTCATTCACTGATTTTTTGAGGAAGAGTTTTTTTAACCCAACATTCGAAATTACCTGAATCCCAATAGTCTTTTGAGTTTTCTTCCTCTTTAGAAAACAAAAGTATCTCCCACACTTCTTCGAAAGCAATTTCCATATGATTTGCAGGTACCCAAAGCAAAAGGTCTGTCTGTTTCTAAACGATAAATGAGTGAAGGCGAGATTACAAATTGAATAGAAAATTAAAATTCCTACCGGTCTGTCGCGGTACGGTATACACTTCGAAAACCCACACGCACCCCGACATAACCTGTTTGTCAGAAGTCTGCATAACGACGATTACACTTGTCAGGCGAAGGAAGTCAATTGCTTTTGTTTGACTCGATACTAAATTGAATGAATGACGAGTGAAGATGAAGAATGTCTATTGTCATGAGAAAAGAATTCATTACTTTTAGGGAAGAAAATATGTCATGTCCTTCATTCATTGGATGTCATCTTGTCAGTGTCATCAAATCAATGTCAACCTAATGTCATCAATGTTATCATGTGTCATGTGAAAATATGTTTTAATTTAATTTTCAAATGCAATTCGGAAGTTAATTCAACATTAGACTTTTAAATTAAAGCTGAAGTTTTTTGGAAAGTGTATATTTTTTACTTTAACAAGTTTGATTTATTAGAATTTGTTGAATACTATAATCCAAACCTTGCACTTTAAAGTTAAACATTTTGTTCTCTCAAGAAAACAATATCATAGGAAATCAGTTGAAATATGCTTAAAATAAGCTCCCATTTTATTGCTTTAGCCAATTGATTTTTTTGATTAATTGATAAATTTTAAATGATCTAAACAAATACACCGTTTTTATTAAAAATATTCTTTTGCAATTTTAAAAAATTAATTAAAAAATCATTAAAACGCTTTGAAAAGAAACCAACGTTATTCGTTGAAAATTTGATCCTTCAGGGATAAAAATTAAAAAAAAAACATATAAGAGGAAGGCCTTTTTGCATCGATGTTCGATGATTTCTTGACGACCAACTTTGGGTTTCGTGATACCCGTACCGATAGAGCTAAACATTATTTGACTAACGGTTTAACCCTTTTCGAGTGAAAGCTCAAAATGTTTCGGCTAAAAAATTTATTCGCCTTTATTTCTCAATAAAAAATAGTATCAAACTATCAACTCGGTTGATTGGAAATATAGTTTTAGCTTTTTCATTTATTAATTTTGATTGGAAATAAACATAGTAGAGAACGTATATGAATTTCAAGCAATTTTCAAACCTCCATAATAAAGCAATCAAAATGTATTTATATATAAATAATAAATGTATATTTTATAAACAAATTGGAGGGTGAAAAAGTGAGCATTTTCGTACCAGCAAACACTCGGGGCTTAATAAATTTCAAATCGAGTTTAAGTAATTTTGAAATCAACTAATCAAAATCATGCTTTGCCAATTATTATGCTTCGCTTGCAAACATCAACAAAATTTTAATCGAATTCATCATTAAATTTACGGTATGCAAAATACATCCCTTCAGCTCTCTCGGGAGGTGAAAAAGGGTATGAAAGAAAGAGAGAGAGAAAGTGTGAGTGAGTAAGAAAATAAGAGGGAGAAAGCTATTTAAACAGCCAAAAACTTTGCAGTGTTTCAGCCTTGGTTTGGCTGTTTCTTAGCTGCTGCTGTTGATGCTGCTGCTGCCAGTGCTATTGCTGCCAACCGATTGTAGACACAATGGACGTTCCGGCCGGACACGCATCCTCAACTCGAGTATGAATTAATTTTTAATTACTTTTGGATTTGGCCACATGTGGCTTAATTAATTACCATTCGATGCGACTGGTCGGGCGGGCGGCCAGGATGTGCCTGGCTCGATATGCGTTACTGCTGTTGGTGTGGCTGCAGCCAAGGCCAAAGCTTTGGCCTGCTGGTGATTACCAAGTCAACGAGAGAACTGTTGCTGATTGCGGAAACAAGTTTGCATTTCTTACGCGCCGCTGGACTTCACTTTTCACTTGGTCTACAACAACCACACAACAACAACAACAATGGCATGAGTAGCCACTATATAATCGATCCAACTTGAGGAAGGGTATCTGTCGTTTAAATTTGTTTTCCTTTCGTTTCCTTTTAAAAGTCATTTATGATTTTGCGCAAATATTTCGCAACAGTCAAAACCGTTGGAAAGATGAGAAAGATTGCCATCTCTCAGACTTCTCTGAGACTGATTAATACGTTAAGAGATAAAATCGGGCTAAGACATCCCTTGATTAGGTTTCGTCGATGTGAGCATAGTTAAAGAAAGCGGAGAAGTCGAAGAACACAAACTTTTCTTGTCGCCAGCAATTGTGGACAGAATTTATTTCTGTTTTCATTTTCAATGACCGGTTAATTGGTCCATTTCATTATCAATGGATACTATCGTGGACTTCATGGCGTTATTATGTAGTTTAGATTGAGAATATCTACGTATCTGTATCTGTAAATATGTGGGCTTCGTATATTTGAGTAGCGTCATATGAAAATAGGAGAGAATTATAATTCCCACAAACTCCTTAGACGCTCAGCATGATCTCAGAAAGGCCAAAATACTTGGAAAAATTATAAGAAAAGCAATGAAGTTTCTTTACACTTTAGTTGTTTTTTGACTTTATATAATTGGTTCACAAATTGGCAAAATCAAAATTATAATGACAGTTTCGTAACGGCGATCTTATAATGAAATCCACTTCTCCTTTAAGGAATGTCATGATGTCTTGTTATTTGTGGTGTCTGCTGAAGACGCAAGTCTATACCAATGAGGCACAATAGACCAATGCTCTGTCCTAACCAATGCAAAAAGGCAATTCAACACAGGTCATCGCTTAAATTCATTCGAGGTTATACAGCAGAGTCATTGAAGATTTCACCACTACGGTCCGTGCCACCGTGAGAAGCTTCGACACGTGTGTGAACGATGTTAAACTCCATACAAAATGGCATATACGGATCTTTAAAATCAAAAGGTAGCTTCGTCAATATTTCACACACAGTTTGTTTTATTCCATTTCAACATCGACCCGCTCTAATTGAGAAACCTTTTTCATTTCGATAAAAAATTTAATGAGACCTCAAAACTGAAATAATTAAGGTACTCAAAGGTTTACAGAATAAACATTTCTACCAACTATTATAAGCTTGCACCACCTTCCTCCTCTTATTCTCCGATAACTACAATCGTTTGTTGAAATACACGATCCGCAAAATGTTCTCCATCGGTGGCCTTGACAATGCGTCATAACTACGAAATGATAAATGTCAAAAGTGCAGACATATATTTAAACAACAAACCGAAAACCTGGCGACCCGACTTGTGTTAGGTATCGTTATACATATATGATATATAAACACCATGACATTTACGAATTGGGCGGTCGGTCGCACAAAAGACAAAACAACTAAAGTCAAGCTAAATCTCGTGAACATCGCGATCATCATTTCATTGCGAAATGATGAATAATGGCAACTCATCGTAATGTTCACAACTTGCGTCATACAAACCTTAGAGGCAGCCCTCTTTCAACGCTTTCCTTTGCGTCTGTTTAGTTTCGTGAATTAATATCACTGTGACAGCAGTTGTTCTACGAGATGATAAGAAAAGAGAAATTCGGGAAACGGCGGTAACTGGAGGGAGTGACAGCTGAAACTATTATTGATAGATTATTTATTGTCAGCGCAATGATTATGACAAGAGCCACTCGAACGTTTGTTGATTGGTGAAAAAAGGGCAAGTAGCGATTAGTATGGGAGTGGGGCGAAAAGGGAGTTACATTTGAGATTATACTCATGAGCGATTTTCGAAAGAAACTAGACGACGGTAAGACCGTAAGTGAGTCATAGACAATGGCGATGACGAAGCGGTTCGTCCGGAGGGCTGGCTGACTGCCTGGTCGTAACGACAATCAGTTAACGAGTTATTAAATGATGCTACATTTATTGTTTTATTCCATGTTAACATTTTACTTGTTATTGTTGGTTTTGTTGTTGTTGCTGCTGTGCTGTTATGTTGCCGTCCTTGTTGTTTTGTTCTTTACTGTACGTTAGCCGTGGATGGTGCTTGAGAAATTGTTTTATAAACTATTAATCATCGTGTTGACCACCATGACAGAAGCAGAAGAAGAAGAAGAATAAGATCTACCGCAGAAGCAGTAGCTGGTAAAGTACAAGCAAAATCAATTGAAGCACTGACACTCGTTGGTACAACCCAAGCAACAACAAGTAGCTAACAAAGTTTTGTACGAAGATTCAATTTCAGCGAAAAGTTGAAAATTTAATTAAATAATATTTCACAAATTATACGAAAAAAATTTTTGCTTTAAAATGTTGTCGCTAGTGTGACGTCGGGCTGACTAACGTTTATCGAAAATTGCCCTAAACTTCATTATCATTTAGGGAGAGTTGTCTTAAACTTCATTACTAAACTTATTATTCCCATAATAAAAGTTTACAAATAGATTGTAATTAATTTAAGAAAAAACTGTAATTACAAACTTCTTCAATTCATAAATTCTTCATTATTTTTTGTTTCAGCCAAATTTTTATTTGAATTTCAATTCGGGGTACGAACCCCCTTTTTTACGAATTAGTCTTTCGTGGCTTACTAGCGTACATAAAACAACAAAAAGGTTCAATTTTATATTAATCATTAACATCATAATTATGATCATCACGTCAGTGACAGGAAAATTGTTTGTTACATGAACAATTTTGTTGTTACTTGTGGCTTTTATTGTTAATAATTATCCTGTTTATGCTTGTCATTTGCATGATAATGCACTAAAAATAAATGAAAACATATGGAAAACAAAAAGAATAAAAACAACATAAACAATGTAAAAAAGAAGAAAACATGGAGAAAAAGTATCTGTAGAATAATAATAACAACAGCAGCAACAACAACAACGCCAACAACAGCAACAAAAACGCCAGACAGACTTTGCACTATTATGTTTTTCGCTTTGCAAACTTCTTCTTCTTCTTCTTCTTCTACATCTGAAATTCTTCCGAAGGTCTCCGCCACCAACAGTTTGGAGTCAATCAATGAACCAATCAACAAGCTTCAACCGATACCGATTCATTTTGTGGGCCACCAACAAAGTCGTTTGGCTTAATTGAAAAACTAGTCGGTAAGAAAAACAAAAAAAAAAAAAAGAAAATTCCAAAACAAAAACGACAACTAATTAAAGGTTTTATTTAAAAATAAAGGACAACCAAAATGTTATTAAAAGCGCGCGCAGGTAAGCATTAAATTCGTTGTTGGTGGTGTTGTTGTTGTTGTTGTTGTTGTCGTTGTTGTTGTTGTTGCTGCTGTTAGTTTTATTGAAAATTCCGACGTTACGTGATGTAAATATTATATCGTATTATATCGTATGCTTAATGTCATGCATGACGATGGTGACGGGCATCGCGACAATGACGATGACTTTCGTGATGATGCCGCTTGCTGGTAATCATGATGATGTTCACGAAGTTAATAATAGAGATTATATTGGCTTTAGTACGATGTATTTGTAAATGTGCATGTGTGTGTGAGCGTGCGGCATAAGACGATGCGATGTGACGTAGCACAACTATCGGAACAAGTCGCTTACACGACTTTAAATTTCCAGTCAGGAAGTAATTTTAATAATGCAGTAAAGAACAGAAAATAACAATAGCAACGTCAAAATAGCTATGAGAAAAGTGAGGAAGGTGTGAGAGAGAGAAGGGAGCGTAGCAGATGGGAAGATTGAAGGTAGAATTAAGAAGAATTAGAAAGGAAAGAAGTGACGGTTTGATAAACAGAAAGCGGGATAAGAAGGTTATGCTCAAGGATGGTGGATTCTTCCTTCGAATTTACTGCTTTTTTATGAATTTTGTAATTTTACAAGTTTATTAATTTGTATGAAGAATAGGGAGAATAATCAATGGGAGAAATATATAACGCCCATACTACCCGGGATAACCATAAAATGTACATTAAATTCTAAATCCGAACAATTTCGAATTTATTGATAAAGTCATGGCAAAGTCAAATTTTATGGCACACTTAAAGTTACTCAATTTGTAGAATAAATTTATAAAATATTGAAATATAAAAAAACCGATTTTCCGATTTACGTTCTAGTTTCCATAAATCACAAAATACAACGAAAAATTACTAAAGGAAATAATAGTATCTTTTATATATTTTAGGTTTCTAGCTCTTTCTAGCTGTTTAGGGCTAGAAAACTCACATGACAGTCGGTATCGCTGTTAAAACCCATGAAGTTTTCATTGAGGGAGGTATAAACAATTTCCAGAAACCGTGTTATAATTAATAGAAATAAATTAATGAATTAATTAATAGGAAAGAACTGATAAAAGCATAGGAGAATATTTGACGCAACTTGAGAAGACGGATTTGGATGAAATATTTTATGTGGGTGGTGGTGGTGGTGGTGGGTGGACATATGCTGAATTATTTAAATTTTAAAAGCAAACACGCCATATCTGTTTAATTGAACGACATGTAGAGACGGCTAATGCACAATTAGTGAGCTATTATTGACTATCGTTTTTAGTAAATACTCTTTTGTCTAAACATTTAATGAGTTATAACTAAATTTATACAAATAAAAATTTGATTGTTATAACCACTATTTATTATTATAACACATTCTGTTAGATCTAAATTGATTTATAATGCGTTATACTAGCTATCTTGGTTCACAATCCAACGAGATTTAGCGTTAGTCGAAGACGAAAAGTCGTGCAATTTTAAAAAATAAATTTTTCAATTTTAATTAAAGTCTATAAAAAATGTGAACAGGCTTTAACATATAGTTTGGGCGTCAATGACGGCTAATGCGTCCGTGGTGCTTAAACTACGGGTTCAAACCCGTAGAGAAGCGGATCAAGATGATGCGCATAACGTATTATATATAATTTTAAAACCAAAGCAGAGGAGTATTTCTTAATTTAAGGGAAGAAAATAAAAGATTCCCAATGGAAATAATACTTTAATACTAAATGCTATTTTAATTAATTAAATGTTATGAATTCGACATAAGGGTATTTTATATAAACGTTGGCAATCAAATTAGTTTTCCATCGGCAACTTGATTGTCTCTATAGATTGTACGATGAAGAAGATATGACGCGTAAGCGTTTAAATTTGTAATGCTTATAAATCCATGAATGTTGGCTTCCGTCGGGATAGAATGTCTACTTCCGGTCATAACGGTCAAATCTAGCGGTATTCCTAAGTAGCTTCGAAGATTTTTGAAAGAAGTTTTAGAAAATTTGAAAAACAATTTGGAAAACGTGATAAAAACGAATGAAAAAGAGAAAGTAAAAACATTGAGAAAAAATTAATAAAAATTAAAAACTAATTATTGAAAATGCTACAAAAACAGCAATAAAAATCTAAGGAATATCTGAGAGAAAAAATAATGGCAAAAGATCTGGAAGGGTCTGCTAGAAAAAAAAACTTTTTTTAAGACATTTCTGCAATATTTAAAATTTTAAAATTAGTAAAATTATAAAAAATCTAAAGCATTGATAATAAAACCTAACACCAAACGTAGGCTTGCTTAAAAATTATAAAACTTAATAAAAACTTATAAAACTGTTTTGCAACGATTTTTAAAAACTTAGACACAAATAATAAACGAATTGCTATTAAAAAAGATTTCAAAACAAAAAAGTGACAATAAGTCAAAACAACCAAACATGAAAAATCGAAACTTTTAAATTAATAAAAACTGGTGACATGAAATGATAGGAATTGAAAGAAATAGATTAAGGGATACTAATGAAAACTTCAATAAACAATAAATAAAAAGCAATAATAAAATATAAATTTTAGAAAACTGTTATAGAAGAAAAATGCTGTAGAAAAATGTTATCAACATACTTTTTACAAAATAGAAAAAAGTCCCGTCATAATTAAAAAAAACTCAAATCAAAAGCTGGAGAATTGAATCAGACTTATGTTTATTCAAATTGTATTAATATTATGATAAAATTTTCTTTTTAAACCTCAACAATTCATTCCATTCTAACCCTCTTAAAAAGGCTTTTAAAATTTTTTTATTCTTTTTATGCCTTAATTTTAATTTCTTGTAATTAATAAACAACCAAATATTATTTTATTTTCAATACGATATTTGTTTTTCTTGTAATTAAAGCAATCACATTAAAATCATGTGTCGCTGGTTGGTTGCCTTTCGGTTGCTCTTGTTGTTGTTGTAAATGTATCTTAAAACAATCGCACCTACCACCACTTCGTTTTTTAAGAATTCCAAAAAAAAAAGAGAGAAAGAAGTAAACTCGAGTATAAAGGCCACAAAAAAGAACAACAACAACTATACCGGCGGCGTCTGACTATAAAGCAAATATATCGAAGAAACAAAACGAAAAAAGAATGTTCATCAAAATACAAAATGAACAAACCATCAACAAAAAGTGGGCGGGACGTGTAGAAACGCCCATATAAACGCCTCATGCAAACGTAGCGTATGTGTTGGTAATGATGAAGTGATGATGATGATGATGACGATGACTGTTGTGAGAAAAAATAACGATAATCATAATAATTAAGATGTAAGTGAATAATAAAACAGATGCTGATGATAACGTTAATGATGACGATTAAAATGGGTATGACTCTTGGTGCATTTGATGCTGGTGGAGGTTTGTAAAAAAATATAAGCAGACGCATACGAAAATGAAGATTATTTCTGCAGTATTTAAGGAGTACAAAAAGTTCGAAATATAAAAATTTTCAAACGCGAAATTCAAATGAAAATTAAGGCAAATAGAGTAGCCTCTGCAGAAGAAAATAAAAAAACCTAAATATGTTTTTAGAGGAATTTTAGATTCTAATATAAAACTGTAGAAATCGGGTTTTTTGTCGTAAACTTTTTGAATATTATTTAACATTTTCCACTTTTGTTTGTCAGCATCAATCGATAGCTGAAATCTTATACAAAAACAGTGTAGTATTTAGCACTTTCCATCCTGCTTATCAACAAATCGACGTAGCAGTTTTTTCAGTTTGTATTTCCTTAGGATCTACGAGTGGAATGACATTCGGTGAAATGTATACTCAGTCGGGGCGAGAATCAAGAGTAAAGGTTTTCGTTTCAATCGCGGTCTAGATCCTGACAAATTGACGAGATAATCAGATAGGGAGACACCGCTAATCTCGCAAGGAAATCAGAGTCAGAAGCCGAGCAATCAAGATTTTAGGGCAAATACAACGCGATCCTAACGAGACTGAGATCAAGACGATGTCAGTGAACAAGAGGCTATCGAACAGATCGAAATAATATCCTAGAGTGCTAAATAATCTGGTAAATTATCGCTTAAGCGCATTAAGTAAAGCAAACCAATTGCCACTTCATCCCGAAACAACACCAACAACAAAAGTAGATTGCCAAGCAGTTGGCACTCATCGAGAAGTTGCAACAAAAGCAGTAAAATTAACCAACAAAGAAGATTATCTCTGTCTATTCGGATAATCGAAAAATAATCAACCCAAAAATGGCAAGAACAAAAAGACGAAGAGGAAGAGTAACAATAACGCCAAATGAGTTGCGTGCGGAGATCGTGAATCGTTTTAGTCATTCTATCATCCATTCAGTTAATCTCATCCCCTGACATGACTTCACGTTTCTCTCTTTGTCACTCTTTCACCGATACCATTGTCCCAAACTATTTTCATTTATATTTACTCGTGGGCGTATTAAAAATTTATATTCCTCTGCGCATATATATGGGCGTGCATGTGTGTGGTGCACACATACGTGTGTGTGTGTGTTTTGTGAATTGTCTTATATTTTGTTCCTTTGTAGATGTTTGCAAACTGTGTCTGTCACAAATGATTTGATTGCAACCTTCTTCTTCTCTTTCTTCTGCAGCCATTTCTGTGATTTCCCTCTTCCCTCTTTTTTGCCGTCTTTTACCTTTTCCCTACTTAACAATCACTAATTCTCCCTCACTCACCACGGCATAATGTTATCCCGCAAGGCGCTCGTTTTCTTGGCGTGTGACGAATTTTTGTATGAGACGTAAACAAAGTGACGGCACAGCGGTAACTCTCTTGACTTTGAAGTGGCTCCACCACGCATTTATTACGCATTTCCATTCGATAATTCGAGCATCGTTTGTGGTGACTTTCATTACCTTCCGGCGGGTAATAATTTGAAAAAGTAAAGTGATGGCTTTTAGTGAGGATGGCGATGATGGCTCATAAGCCTAAACAGTCAGGCCAGGCCGGCAGCTAGACAGCCAGACAGCACCACTCGCAAATGTTTCATTTAATCAGGCATACTATATTTACTCTGTTTTTTTCTTCTTTTTGTTCGCATGCATAAGACTTAATAAAATCCAAATGGTTCTATTGGTTTTAATGCACTTTTCTCCCCACACGCGTCTCCTTCTTTACTTTGTGGATAACCGCATCTCTCTGCACAATCATCATAATACCAATCATCATCATCATCATCATCGTTATGGAATGTTTCGTGTGACGATGTGGTTGGTGGTGTAGCTAATTGAAATTAGCTTGAAGTTTTATGACTTCTAATGTTTCTTTACTGTCTCGATGTCTGTTTCTGATTAGACATATAATGTGCCGTTGTCGACCATTACTCATTTTTTCTATATAATACTCTTGAGGGATTGTCTAACGGCTTGACTGATGATCGCATGAATTTATCTTTCAAAGGCATCCGATGTCGATTAGCGTGTCTATAAAATGCTTCGTTGTTTCTGAAAGGTATTAAATCCAACTGAATTAAAACAAGCTAATGCATCAATAAAAACTTACTTCACTCCTTTACTTTCGCCCTTTCCTCGCGTAAAGGTCAAATTAAAAACCATTATATTTTATTAGAGGAATGTGAATTAATTTAAATGCGATGAAGAAAAGAAGAGATAAAAAGTCTGCTTATCGTTTGTTTTTAACCCAGTTAAGTTTTTAAGAAAGTTTTTAAGAAGCAGTTAACATAGCTGTTATAATTAATTAGTGACATGGTCGGAAATAAAAAAAGAAAATTAAGTGTATTTAAGTTTAAGTTTAAGTTGAAATTAAGTGTATTTTTAATCAGAAATTATTATTAAAACTGTTGTTGATAATCAGTGACACGATGAGATATCATTAGAGGAGCGTTATCTGAAGAGATCGTCCTCTTAATAAAATAATTACCAACTAAAAAAGTGACACAATCAGTCACAATCAAAACTTTTACTACTTCAAATCGTAAGTGGTTTTATTAGAATTGGTCAATAAGACTTTTAAAAATAATCGAGGATAGAATCAGAAATAAATAGAAAGGCGTTTCCTGAAGTCATCGCTTTCTTAATAAAATAATTACTAGCCGAAAAAGTGACAATCAGAATCAATCAGAAATTAATAATGCGACTTAATTAAAAGCTTTTGCTACTTCAAATCATAAGTTATTTGATTAGAACGGGTCAACAACTCTGTTATAAAGAATCAATGACAGAATCAGAAATAAATGGAGAGACGCCAACAAATACCATCGATGTTTTATATATTTCCCATTTTTTCATACCTTGCTCCAAAGGAAAGAGTAAAAGATAGCAAGATCACAAATATGTTTAAGACATGTATAGACCTATATGGTGTATGCATAGAGAGAAATGATATAGACCTATATCTTGTGTTTAGCCTCTTGCGGCGAAGTTTGTTATTGCTATTGGCACGATTGAAAGGCCAGTTTTATATCTTGTCTTATTGTTGTCTTTTACTATTCATAATATTTTTATAACTCGTAGGGTTACTTTCTTTGGTTACAAAGCTAAGAATTCAAAGTTAATTGATTGACCCCATCCATCGTAAATATTACGGTTTTCTTGACAATAGTCTTAATTTATGAGTTCGTAACGAGAATAAAATAACAGGGAGAAAAGAAAAAAGGTTAGAAGAAAGTTAATAAAAATGAAGAGAAATTATGTCTTTAGATCTGCTTTGTTAGAATTCGTTTGCTTGTGTGTATGTGTGTGTGCGGCCTTGTTTGCACACCAACGAAAGCAGTCATGAATGGTGCATGACATTTCATCTCTTCGAATTCAAATTTGATACAAAATTTTATTGGAATATGACAATCGGTCGAACTGATGTAACAATAAACCTTACGTACGGTGAAAAAACCAACAACTGAAATCGTATTGAAAGGAATTGAAAGGAATGAGTTTATGTCACTGACTCATAAATTGTTTTTCATGAATGCATTTTAGGACACAAAAGTGTTTGACTTGTTTTGCTTAAACATCATTGTTTTTAACAATAGCCATTTTCTATTTTCGTTTATGATTGAGAGATGTTGCGTGAGAAGCAAAGAAATTAAAACAAAAAATTTATTGATGAATAATAGAAATGAAGTCATTTGTATTCTCTGGTAGGTAAAGTTTTCTTAGATTAAAATGGTCGAAGGAAATTTATAAAAATTGTTATAAAAATCGTTATAAGAAAATCAAACAAAGTCATTATTTATTCTTATAATGACTTTCATAGATTACAATTAACGCAATTATAATTTAATTACAATCCTACCCCGTTCCCCCTTTTCGGAAAAATAACAACGTCATTTAATTTGGGTCTGTTATTGAAAATAACATTTAGCATGATGGAAATGTGTCCGTTTATACCTCGTATGTCAGTCTGGTCAGTCCGAAAACACAAGAATAATTTTTTCTGTAATCACGAACACACGTCAAAAGCTGTCAAAACTTCACAAGACATGATTTCATGATTAACACCGAGCATTACATGATATTTAATAATCCAAAAGAAAAAATCAATTAAAAAAAATATACCCCAATCAAGAAATGCACAAAAAATATGTGTCTACGAGAGCATGCATGTGTTTTACTTCCTGCGTGTTATCAATTTCGTTAACATGAATTTTTCATTTACAAATTTTATACAAAAAAAAAGACATCCTTTAAATGTAAAATCGTTGTTGCCGCAGTTGTTGTTGTTGTTGTTGTTGTTGTTGTTGGCGTTGTCATTCATTTTAGAATAACTCTTTGATTTCAATTAACACACGTTTATCATTTCCGTTAAACAACTCCGGTATTTTATTCGGTTTCATGATTGACTTGTGATAGCGGGTAGACATTAAAAAGGCCTTTACTCTTAACAAGCCCTGGAGAATTTCAAAAAAAAAAAACAACTGATTAAATTACTATTGTTGCTCGTTTGTTTGTTTTTAGCGTCCCTGGCGGTCTTGTTGGATATTTAATAAATAATTTGAAAAAGGAAGAAAATGATTTATGACAAACACGAATTATCTGCGCTCGTGGTAAAAAATCTTTAATATGAAAATAAACTTTATTTTTTCAATATTTAGCCAAATGATGTTTCCGTGAAGCGGAAGGTAAAAGGAGGTAATATTAGGTTTCCGTAGAATTGAAAAACTGTTAATATTTATTTTGTTAATTTTCATTTGAACTAAGAAAGAAAAGTTATGTTTTTTGTTCTATCTCGCAAATTTCTTCAGTATTTCACAATCATTAGTTTATAAATACTTCGGAAAATCTTTCTCCCCTTTCAAATAATGACCCAACACTTTCTCTCCTTCACACTCTCCGTGGGAGAATGTTCATTTCCACCCTATTTATATTTTTCTCCGATACGACCAATTTATAACTTAAACTGGCTAAGACTTGTTGAATAAAAGATTAAGTTCGGCATCTTCTGTCTTTTTTTTTAATCGTGTTTCTACCTTATTTTGTGGTTTCCGTGTTTTCGTGTTTCGTTAATTAGTATTCATGTCGTGTTTTTTTTCTTTTGTATGTTCGCTTTATTTTTTATTGCATATTAATCGTTTATTTCTCAGGAAATTGATACCTAATAAAATTAAATGTCTTTGCTTTTTTTAACCTCCGTTATAATCGTCTTTAATTATTTCTAAAAATTTTTTCGGGTAAAAATGTTTTTATTTATTTTTAATATCACAAATTCATAACTTCATGTATTTTATTATTAATTCAATTTAGTTAATATAATGCCATAAAAGAGCTTCAACAAATTTATATGAATGTTAATTAATATTAATGCAAATGTTTGTGGAACCGTCTTTCCCCTATCCGTTCCTCGTATCGCTTCGTGGAACCGTCTTCCCCACCCGTTACTTCAAACATCAGACTACTCGGATTGGGTATGTTTTCAATTCAGTCTTCCAGAGTCAGAGAATTATTTTACATTTTATCTATTCAAATGGGATGAATCTGATCATTTCTGATTATGTAAGACATAAATATTTCTCACAAATTTGTTCCGTGAGAAATTATAATAAAGCTATTTAGTCACAGTTTCTTAATTTTCAAATAGCTTATTTTCATCTAATCTAATCGTCATCATAAAATCATCATTTTGTATTTTGTTACAAAACATTGGAATGTTTTCGTGATAGTAATGATTAAAAACTAAATTTTATTAACAATTTATAAAAGTAAAATTTTCTACATAATTTTTTAATAACTTTCTTTCTAAATATTTACCAGTAAAACAGTTTCAAAATAATAATTTCTTATAATTCAAAATAATAATTTCTTTTCTGAAGTGAAATTATATTGCGTGTGTATGTGTGTGCACTGACAATAATACTTATGCAATTTAATAATAATAAAAAAAGAATGTTACGCAAAGGATACGATGAGAAGAGAAATGAAATTAGGCTCAATTCTGAAGAACAAACTGCATCGAGTGTCATAACAAATGCAAAGTGTTCACCCTAATCTTTAAAAAAATTAACAAAAAAAAAATTACCAACACAACAACAATTACAGATCCGGTACAGTGGTCTGTCAGTCGAAATAACTAAACGCGCCAAAGACGATTAACGATTAACCAGTAACGATTAACGATTAAACAGTAACGATTAACGATTAAATAGTACCGATTAACGATTAATCAGTCATGATCAACCACTAAAGACTAAACCACTAAAGATTAACGATTGAGCAGCAACGATTAACGACTGGTAAAGAGTTACCTAATAATTAAATAAAGTAAAACAATATATTGGGCGTTTACGTGAGATAAAGAATAAAAATTATTTAATTTATAAACCAATTTCAGCAAGACTCGTAAAATTTTTAAGTTGTTAAAAAAATTAATATTTTTTGACAGAAAATAAATAAATTTAAAAACATTCAGTAAAACTCAAAACAAGCAAAATTAAAGGGCACTTACTAAAATTGAAAAAGCAAAACGAAAAAAAACAAAAGTCAAACGTTTTTATTGTAATCGTAGCAATTATCCTTCATTAAAATTGAGAAATTGTTACACAAATTAAAAAGTTTATTAAAATTAATATAAAGCATTCAATAATTCGAATGAAGATTTATGACTTAGCAAAATTAAACGTCTAGTGAATTTAGCAAAATATTTTTATAAACGATAAAATAATATTCAAAAGTAAAATATATTAAAAATTTGTTAAAATTCAGTTTTCTTAATTCAAACAAGAAATTGTTGATTGCGTTTAAACATTTACTTAAATTACAAAAAAATTATTTTAAATTTAACAATCTGTTCCAGCATTTTACTAAATTCTATTAATCTTAGCTAACCGTGTTTCAATTTAGTATCGACCACGTCTTTAACGCAAACTTTTCTTTGCGGGGGTAACAGTCGAAAAAATATTGATGTGATTTCCAACACCTTCTCAATGCTTTTCGTTTAATCTCAAGTAATGCAATAATCGAGAATTTACTGTACTTTCTGAGCCTTATGCAAATTGATATAATATATATGTGCGTGTGTGTACGTGTGTGTGTGAGAGCACGTATATATAATAGAGGCTATACCGTACATCTTTTATTATTTTTATAATTTCAGATTTTTATCACTTTTAATTTAGATTTTTGCTAGGCAGTATCCAATTTCACGACAGATCGAATTTCATCAGTAGTAAGAATGGTCATGAATGAACCGAAGAGGTATAAGAGGAAAAACAGGACGGTATATCAACAAAGTTGCGCTACTACCACTTTTATCACGCGGCACTACAGGAAGCTTCCTACTAAAGTCTCTGGCCCTCTCCGTTTTATGTTCTTGTCATGATCAGACTTCGTCTCCGTCTGCAATATCATTTCCATATCTTGACTCATCTCCCCAGACCTGTGGATATATGTTTTTTTTTTAATAACCAAAGACGTCATCATCGTCGTTGTCTTGACATTGTTGGTGTCATAAAAGAAGTCACCATTCGGTGAACGGTTTTATGACCTCCTCGAAACATAAACTACTCGAACGAAACTCTTTTTTCAATTCCTTGAAAACTGTTATGCCTTTAGTTTTTGGGTTGTTTTTTTATTATCGACTCTTTGGAACTAATTTTTTGAAAATTAGTTTATGACTTGGCATGAGGTGAACAGATATTGTTATTTCTGTTGCGGTTTTGTTTTATTTTTAGTGTTTTAAATTTTGAGGATTGCTTCAGTTTCTTGTTTCTTTGCAAAAAAATATCGTTGAAAAATACGAAGTCTTTTATAGTTTTTTCTGCGAATAACATAAAGTTATCGTTGGTTGATAATTTTTTCAAAAGTCGAGTAAATTAAAAAGAAAAAACAAAACGATATTTTAAAAATACAAATCAATCGTATACACTATCGAAAATATTATCACATTCACCAACGCATTCACAACCATACGCGGTTTGGCAACTGCAAAGCATATGCTTTTTTCCACGAGGGCAAAGGACGCGTTCGTCGCGTTGCACGAATATCAAATAAATTTTAATTAATCAAAATTGCGGGGCGTATGTATGTGTATGGGGTGTGTTAATCATGTCATGTTCAAAACTGTGACCAAGTCTCAAAAGTGTGTGTTGTCGCATTTTCGCGCTCTGCTTGAGAGAGAGAGAGAGTATTCTTATAGGATGAATAATATTTGTATGAATCGAATACCGAGCTTCTTATGGAGGTTACTTTGTACACCGAAGTACACTCGGTAGTCACCACAATGGTCGTTGTCATCGTTATCGTAATACTCGTACGTACCGAATGCTTTTAAATATTTATAGAAATCCTTTTAAATGAAGCGTAAATCCGGCCGTCATGCGCAACACATTTCGTGCAACGAGCTCTAAAGGAGAAGGAGAAGAAGAAGAAGGAAAATAAGTAAAATAAAGAGGCACAAAACACTTTTTTGCGATTATTTTATTTATTTTTTTATCCGCTTTCCTTGTTTCTGCAAAAATTTATTTTTCTGGTAGCATTTATTTTACTTCTTTTTTTTTTTTTTTTTTTTTTTTTTGTTAAATTTCTTTTAATTAAATAATCAGCTGGTAAAAAATCGTGGCGCCAATGGGCGTAGCGACCACTTCTGTCATGTGGAGAGTTCTTAATTTTGTTTTTAGTATTTACATAGATTTATTATATTTAGTTCTGCTAAAAGACACAGCTCTTCGTCTTCTCTTCTTTGCGTATGCGAGAATGAGAGAAAAAATAATAACTTATTTTCTTAATTGGGTTTTAAGTAGCTTGTAGTTAATTTAAGATGTATGATAATTAATAATGAACAACATTATGTTCTACGCCTCGGTGGCGTCTCAAAAAACCGATCATTTTCTTCGTTAATTAATCAAAACAGTTGTAACATTAATTATAATGTTTCCAATTATTTTTTGACATCGTTGGAAAATTCGTTCAAATTGATTTTTTCAGCACTGAGTGATTCTTGGTTTCATCTCGTAATACCCTACACCTGAAGAAATGTGTGGTATCATTGCTTTGTGATTCTGTAACGCATGAAAAAAGGAATGGAAATATGGAAGAGTATAAATGTCCTTAATTTATTAATTGGTCGCCCACTTCTTAAATAAAATGTGACCTCATGGCTTATTATTGCTTCAGATGTTCAAGGTTAAAACGAATGTTCAAGCTGATTTGAAGCTGAATTTTATTTGATAAATTCGGCCTTTAAGAAACAGTTAGCTCTTAAGCCCCTAAAAGCATCGGCCCTCTTTTATTAACACCGACCTTAGTTACAGAGTGTAAGGAACATTAGGTTCAGCTAGGCACCCGTTAGCCTTCTTACTTGTGTTTATCCGTAATTCGCTGTCTTATTTTGAGAGTATTTTTTTATAAAACTTTTTTTGTAACTCTTGTTTTCTCTGCTTTATTATTAATTTTGTCATGCTTTAGACTATTAATTATTTGTTAGCCATTAATTAAATGAGGCAATATTGTTGATCGTTGTGCTTCGTCTACTGTGTATAGTAGTTTTTTTTGTGTTAACATTAAATGTTAATTAATAACCTAAACAAAGAAACTTTGTCGTTTTTTAAGACACGAATTCATTGAATAATTTATTTCAACAATCGAAACTTTAATTTGCTGAATTAAATGAAATTAATTTTCTTCTTAATGATAAATATAAAAATAGCATTTTGATGATTTTTGTTTTAAAAGTTGATGCCCAAAGCATCACTTTAATAACTTAACAAAAGAAGTTTTTAATGATAATTGAATTCAATCAGTTCACGTATTAAATAATTCAGTTAAGAAATTACAATAAAATTAGTCTATTATAATTGTTTGCATTTATAAGAAAATACTAAAATAAAATCCCTTTTGTAATGCCTTAATTTTCTTTATTATCTTCTATCAATTCATAATTTTTTTCCATTTCTTTACACTTTTCTTTTATGACAACCGATTTTTATAACCCGCTGTGAGAAAAACAGATCGTTGAACAAAATCATAAATGTAAAGTTATCCCCTGTAACGTAACTGTAACTAAAACCAAATGCAACATCTCGCAGCAATGATTAATTGTTTATGGCTTGAACGCCTTTCAAAATACATTTTCAACAAAAACCGAAAAACAAACCACCTCTTCATTAAAAAAAGTGTGTTGTTGTTTTTTTTTCTTTTGAAAAGAACTCATAAATTTGTTAAGCCATAAAGAAGCTTTTATTTAAATTAATGACATGTTCGATGGGTTATTTAAATAAAGTTATTTACAACGTCGGGTCCATTCAAAGGGACGACTTTTAGGTTTTTAAAAAGAAAAACATTCGAATGGAAGAATGAAACAAATTGTAGCAAAATTCTTAATTTTATAAAAAATGTTTTCAAATTGATATTAATAATTTTGTAGAGATGATTTAAATGATTATTAATTTATGATTAAAGTGTTATTAATTTCAAATGAATAAATCAACTAAAAGCGCTTTGGAAATCGAAATTAAATTAAACAAAATTTTCTTTCTCAAGATTAAAACACAAGTTTCTCAAGATTAAAACACATTGAATTAAATATTTATCTAAAAATGAAATCGAGGGATAAAATAAGAATTTAGTAAAAATTAAATATTAATTTAAACAAGAAATTTTGCTGGTATTCTAGCCTTTTGTCGATGCTTTTGCGAAAAATGTAGGCTGCCTCATATACGTTATAGGTCTTACTCTTATTTGTAGAGGTAGTAGATTAGAGATGGTCGGATTTATTATCAGTAATTTCTTACTCGTTATATCAATTTCTTCGTCATATCTTAATTAAATCGTTAAAATAAATCGTTATATTTGGGGGTGGTATTGCATTAAATCCTTTCTGCCATATCATTCCAGTACTAGTAAGACAAGAGAACGTATTCTCTTGAAGTCACTCGTTATACATTTTAGCGATTCGAGTGTACCGAGTTTTCATGAAGTGATAACACATATTGCCCCTAAACTATCCCAAGGGTATTGAATTAGTCTAAGCATTCGCAAAAATTTCATGATCGCGAAAGGTTTTGACGCAAAATGTATCCCAGATGTATTAATAATGTTGATTAATGATCAGCTCCTTCCTGGATTCGACAATCAAATGTGATTCATATTATACATTATTTTTTTTCTGCATTCAACGCTTTTGTGGATACAAATGCTTCTACATATTTTCTTATGAATTTGAATTCCTTTTTCTGAATTCTAAGAAGCTAAGTCATGACTAATAAATAGAAAAATCATTAATCATAAGCACAAGAAAAAATAAGATATACATTTAACGCTAAAGGGTCATCATCATTATCATCATCAGTACTATGTTCCTTTTCTTTTTTTGCTAATTCGACGAGACTCTGGTAAAGAATTGCAAAAATATATATTAATATATACACCAGCCTAAGAGAACAAAAGATGGAGAGGATGTTTTGGAGAGAGGGGTTGATACGGAGCTTTCAAGAGGAAAAAAGCCAGAGTCAAGAGACTACAGCGTCTCCGCACAGTCAGGGAATGTATTATTTTTTGCACTTCAAAGATTTCAAGCAAACGTCATTAATAATAATTTAAATGTAATTTCGAAATATGAAAACAGACAAATTCATTTCAGTCGATTTCATTGCCAAGGAACGTTAAAAGAAAACCATACTCGCAAGAAAAGGAAAGCAAAAAAAAAGAGAGTAAAGGACTATTTGCGAGAAACAAACTGAAAACGTCATTTTTTAAAAAAACTTAGCCACTGTAGAAAGAAGGGGTTACCGACGGTGAGGCAAATATTAAAATAAAAATTATGAATGTAAAGTCAAAACAAAAAAATTGAAATCTCCTAAAAATTAATGATTGATGAATATTTGTTTCAGGCGGGACTAAAAAGTCTAGCTAGCCAAAAATTTTAACGAATTCGAAAAGGTAAACAAAAAAAGGGTCAATAGAAAAAATCTTGCAATTTAAAAAGCACACGCTCCAGGCTTCCAAAAAATCAACCAAAAGCCTAGTCCTTCATTCCCCTCCTCCCCCACTCAACCCTGACAAAAAACTCTTTTATCGGACTACAATAATCGGTCTTGTTTTGAGGCTCCGTCTGTGAATGCAAATGAAAAATATTATTTTACTCAGCGGCGGCGGGTCGCTTAAGAATGCTTATGAACACTTTTTTCTCAAAATGAATTGTCCTCAATTAATTATTGAATATAATCCGAGTCGTGATATACCTTCTTCAGCGGCACTCTATACCTTTCTGCTACCTGATTCTTTCTGATTTTTCATTGAAACTGCGGAATGAAATATAGGAGGAGGAGGAGACAGAAATGTAATAACACAGAAAGGGAAGAAGAAACAGAAAGAATGAGGACACAAAATTAGTTAAAATTTCTAAACATGATTTTTTCCCATTATAAATTAAATTTCTCACAACATTTATAAATAGTATTTAATTATGTTTCACGTTTAATTATAAGCCGCTTTACGGAGATCAGAAGTTCTATCAAAAATTTAAAATGAATTGGACAATTTGTCATAATTTTAGTAACGATGAAATTTATATACTTTCTCAGAAAAAAGGAGAAGAATCCATAACTTATAATGGATTAAAGGTTTTAGTACGAGCATTTGAATTCGTTACCCAAAGATTAATTTAAAAAGGTTATAATAACAATTTTAAAGAAAGGGGCGGAGAGGGGAACAAGATGGTTACCGTCTATGGGTATAAGACTTTATTATAGATTAATGTATAAACTGCGGTTTCTTTAGACAATCATTCACTGGACGACTTTGAACATATTTACACTACGTTTAATACGTATCTTCTTTGAAATCGTTGTTGAAAATTAGGCTCGTGTCATTGCCCCTTGTAAATGATAAAAACTTTAAGGGGGAATGTTTTGCAAAAATCGTTCAGAAATTTGACAACAATCTTTGGTCGCAAATGTACATGATAATCTTCCCCCAAATCATCCTGCCGGTAAGATTGCGATAAACTTTGGTATGATTATATTAATTTTTCGTAATACTATATAAATTTATGTATCGCATAAAGACCCACCGACAAGTAAGTTCCCTACGCTTTTCACAACCATCCAACGAACCTTCTCACACTAGTCCTTCTTAGCACTTCTTCCTTTCTATTGTTCTTCCTTGCGGTGCGTAATCTTCTATTATTGTCGTTTCCCATTCCTCTTGACCTTCCCCATGTGTGTTAAGTAGTCATTCATTGAAGCTTTTTACGTTTTGCCAAGTAATATACGTAACAACAATTACAACAACATGAGTACCAATTGTAGCATTAACTATACACGAAACGACCACAACAACATAAATTACAACGACAATATAAAAAAGGAAATTAAACATTAACAAAACTAAACGGAGATCAAATCGCTTGTGAGAAGTTGTTTATCCTCTGACCGTTAGAGACAACACTGCTATTGACATTAGTTTTACATATTATTTAATTTGTATCAATCAATATATTTAACAATATATTGCTCTGTCAATTTTTATTATTTGTCAGCTAATGAATGAATGAAATCAGAAGTAAATGTTTGTCCTACAAATGATCCATTGTGTATATATTTAATATAGCATAACTGAAAAATAGCATAATTGATGAGCAGTCAAGCATTAATAATTCATTTTCTAATCCTCCAATTATAAGATATATCATTTAAATGTTACCTTAATAATAAAAACATATAATAACCATCATCATCATTATCATCATAAATTATTTTATGTGAACATAATATAACCCTTACAATAACAAAAAGAGCAGTAATAGTACCAATAACATTTATTACACCATTTTTTCAGTCTACATTTTGCCGCGTATGCACCATTTTATCCCTCACCGTTTTATTACGTCCACGACTACCCACAAAGAATGTCCATCCCAACCCCGTTACCGTCATTTATTATTACTCGTACACTATCTCTCTCTTCCTACCAATTAGGGTGAAAAGTCTTTAAGTTCTTTTCCAGAAACAAATACGACTCTCTCAAATAAACAAAAAATCAGCTGATCGGCTTTACTCACTGGAATGCTTTGAAATGTTTGGAATTTTCTCTAATATATGCAAAAACATGGAGAGAAAATTTTTCGTGCCGGGCTCTCTCCCATAATCTTTAAAATGAATGTACTCTTTTGATTTTATAATTCATGTTATAAACTTATGCTTCTTTCTCTATCATGCGATTTTTAGAAGTAATTTTGTACACGCAATAATTATAAATAATACCCGATAATATAATTTCCTGACAGGATATTTTAGGTAATATGAGTGAGTTATAGAATATGTTTTTATGGAAAAAAAATATTTATGGGGAAAATTAATATCGTACCGCATTAATACTGGAATAATGAAGAAATTATATCTACTCTCTTATGCCTTATAACTTAGGTCTACAGTTAAAAAAAGTGTTTCCTTTTACATAATTTACATAAGTAAAACATGTAATAAATTTGACTGATTTCTTATTGTCGTTGTCCTTTCAAAATGTATTTCATGTGATAGGCCTTCATTTTTTCTAAAGGCCTTAGAACGTTTGTATTGAATGTGGCATGAGACTTTCAAGGCAAGGATTTTCTCTTCGTCCCAAATATTACCTGCTATAATTTTCTATCAAGAAGAGTGCAACACTCCACCGAAGCAGAAAAAACAACACCGAAGCAGACACAACAATTTGGAAATAAAAAAATTCCTTCGAGGTGTGAGCCCGAACACGCTACAGCGTTACGACACGAATTCAGTTTTACAACGAATCTCGGCGTGTTAGCATGTGCGCGGTCGCTAAAGATGAAACGTGCGTGGATTGGTTTTGTGATGCAAAATAAGTGAAGTTTTTAATCACTTAATCGACTACTTTAAATAAAATTATATAAGGAAATTTTAACATGGAATGACTTAACAAAGGAAAAAGTGTAAGATGTTAGAAAATTATTTATTTTTTGAATAAGAAAATTAAATACGGAAATACTTGAAGTGGTGACATATACGAGGTTTATGAAATGTTCTATAACTTTTTGATATAGAAAACTATATTCTAGATCAAATTGAATTTAGAATTTAAAGAAATGGAGTAATTTCAAAAGTTAGGCCTCGAACGTCAAAACGGAAGATAAAATAACTTGAAATAACTTCTAAAAATCAATAAAACATTTAAATAAAACATTTAAATAAAACAATGAAAAAAGGTAGCTGAAGAAGGAGAGCAAAGACCACTGACGTTTAAGGAGTACACTGACCGACGACCCAGTAAGGGCTATTCCACTCCGTGAAAAGAAAAGTGTCAAATATAGTCGTTATTGACATTTTTTGCTCTTTTGTTCGTTAAAAAAAGGGTCATCGTTCAAAAGGTCGCGGTTGTTGAAAAAAAAAACCACAAAAAGACAACAAGGCAAACAAATTCAGCCGGTGTTTGCTCGTCTCGAACCTTTTTCACGTGATCCCATCAGAACTTTATCTACATCGAAACCGAATAAACGAATCGCAGCGAAGAACAAACAACAAAGCGATGAACGAGGTCAACATTTCGGTATTTAATGCTGCCGCGACTCGCTATCAAAAATCATTTCATAAAATCAACGACCTTGTTGTAATGTCCGTTAATGTTAGCTGTTGTTGTTGTTATTGTACATCCTTTCTAGTACAAGGCTGAGCATCATTTACTCTTGCTTAATTTTTCATTATAATTCCATTATTTCGTTTCTTTGGCGTTTGACAGTTTTGCCAAACAATGATGAAACAAACCACGACCTAATAATTTGAAAGCATTTTTGTTGTTGTTGTTTCTTTTAAATTGCTTTTATTGTCGTTATACCGTTTCTAATGACATTTTTACATTAGCCTTTTTATGTACCCTCGCTTCTCATCGGAACCCTCGCGCACGACGCGCAATTCATTTCAACGACATCGGCGTGTTCATTCATTTATTCGCTTCTGCTTTCAATCGTTCACTAAATAACTTTATTTATCTGAAAACATTAATATTTTCTGGTGGCGGTTATTGTTGACTTTGCTGTTTCCTATTTATGTTCCTTTATTCTGTTTTTTTTTTGTTTATTTGCTGCCGTTTGTTGTTTGATGATGATGAAGCCCTTCTGTATTCATGTCATGGTAGGACGGCGGTTGTCGTCCGTTGTTGTTGTTGTTGTCGGCGATTGTCAACGCGATTGTTTGCGTTTTTGCATTGTTCATTCATTAAATAAAAAGATATATAAATGCGTATTACTCCGTATTATAAACCATTTCTCATGATATCGAATCCTGGCAATGTCATCATCATTATCATCATTGTCAGTTGGTTTCTTTGTTTAATAAAAATTTAATAGTTTCAATTCTCATTTTGCGTGACTAATGAAGAATAAACGAACGAAATGAATTGAGCTTATTATTTTATAACGTGTACAAAGTGAGTGATAATTATATAAAATTTTCAATAATTAACACCGAAAATCGTGCGTTGCAAACAATAAACACAAAGCAAAATAAATATAAGAAATAAAATATTTTGTTTGAAATCAAAAAATTTTTACGTAAGAAATAAATTGCACAAATTGTTAGTGTTCACAAAGAGGATTTAGATGTGGTGTCATCAATGACAAAAGCAGCTTGACAATTTCATAAAAAATAAAGGTAAGTGATTATCGAAAAATAATTAATGTTTCTAGACAATTAATTGTTTTACAGGAATATTTTTTGTTATGAAATGAATATAATCAAAACTGAAAGACTATACATCCATAGAATAAAAATTATAGTTAACCAAATTGACAGTACCCTGTCCGTCTGACGGCAAACGAAGGAACTAAAATTATTCCATTTTAACTCTTCTTCGTTACCTTTTGCTTCTATAAAATTAATTTTCCTGCCATGCATTCGTATTTGTATATTTATTACACGCCGTAACATCTTCTATACTATAGAGGTTTAGTTTTACCTTAATTGGTTTATAAATTAAACATTTCATAATTAAAATAAATTTTTTAATACATATTCTTTTACTTGTAAGTTTTACCTAAAGATTAGAATAATTTTTTTGCTTTTTTTTAAATATCAGTTTTAAAATTATTTATTTTAATGTTCGCGAACATTTATTTTTTATTGCGGTAGCCGTTTTGGTGGAAGCCAGGTATAGCACGCTCGCTGGAATATAATGTCATAAATACATAAAAACGCTGTAAAGCAGTGATTAAATTAGTGATCGTATGAGTCTAAACTTTTTATCTGTGAATGAAATTCAGCCTAGCCGAGAACGACCAGAATGACAGAATGAATTTTCATAATATACTTAAGAGCCTGTCATAACAAATGACTAATAATTTATTTCTCTAATTAAGTTGTATATTTGTTCATATTAAGATATATATTTTGTTAAGATATATATTTGAAGCTTGAAATCTTACTTTTTTCTTTAAAATTTGTTTATCCACCGCAGTCACGCGTTATTTATTTCAACCTCGATAGTAATTACTTACGCGTGATGATTGAAATTTATATTAAATTCTGATTTAGAATGAAATAGATGATGTCTTTTATTATTGCCTTGACTAAAAAACGCTGGAAGGAGTTTTCTTTTAATATTTCGAAAAACACCATCCATGAGTCGATGAAGACACCATCTGCAATATTGTCTTCAATTGAGGATTATTACACTTTCTAACCCTGAAAAAAGTAAAAACGTATTATCGCGGGTTATTTGGAATTCTGCGCTTTTAACCACCTGACAACAGATGGTGGTAGGTGGGTGGATGAAGGCGTGATAGTGTGACCGAGCCATTTTCATTGTGGGTGTGGAAAAAGAGGTGTTGACGTGAGGTGTTTGATGTGAAAATGCGTTTAGAATTTAAATAATTACAATCGCCTCGTTTTGCATCGATGGACTATAGTAATAGGAAATGTTTGTTGCATGTTTTAGACGTCTATATGTTTTAGTTTTAACTCTCGGTATTATTAAATATTCAGATCATGTTACAAAACACACGTTTTTTTTGGTTTTGCTATTTATTTTTTAAAGTTAACGTTTTAATATTATTGTTTGCCATTGGTTTTTCTTTGTTGCTTTATTTTGGTTTTATAAAAAACCCTCTTTGTTAGTTGTTATAATTGCAACGACGTGGTTAATTTTGCGCTGCAATAGATGCTAAGGAGGAAAAGATTTAGGGGAGAGACTCAGACGTGGGTGGCTGCGGTATAATTGAGTTGCCGCTCTATCCATTTGTCGGTGGTCAAAGCAATGTTTATTTACTCGTTCGTTGCTCACTAACGAGTGCCTAATGATGTCACTAATTATTCTATTTACCACAGTGTTATAGCCGGTTTGTTGTTGTTGTTGTTGGTGTGATTATAATAATTTAATTCGGTTTGGTAAATATTAAACATTTGTAGTTTTTACCTTTCTTGTCGCTTAGTCAAACTTTTTTGGTGTTAAATCCATTTCACAGTTGAATACTTTTGTTACATTTTCAATAAACAAAGCAATTTTTAATAAAATAATTTTTTTGTAAATATTTTCACATACGCCACAAACCAGCAGTGTGCTCTGCCACAGAATGTGAACCCTTTTGCATTCAAATTTTTCCCCCGCCTCCTCTCATTGTATTTTCTGAAGCTCCCGTGGTTAATTCAAGCCAATATGGGTTTAATGAAAGATATCATTTGTAAAAATGTAGAAAAGACTATTTATGAATTATTTTTCATTTTCCCACGCTTTAGAATCGTTTACGTGGTAAAAAGACTTGAATTAACTTTTCGGTTTTAATTCGTCTTTTTAAAATATATTTCTTTTCAAATTGTATTGTATTGCCATTTGCGGAGGTGATAGTAATTTATTTAATTTTTTCTCTATTTTTCGTTCTCTATTTTTCTCTATTTTTCGTTAAAAATTGATCTCCTGAACTCCTTTGGTCCTTATAAAAATTGTTCTCTTAAAATTGTGACTTCTATAAGGTTAGCCTTGTGTTTGGAGAAAATTATTCCTTCAAATACATCTAAGAAGCAAAGCAATTAAGCTTTCGACATTTGATTTAATTTCAAAACTGCACCATTAAGAACTGTGATTAAGCGGTGATTCAGCGGTTCACGCAGATTAGTTTAGGTTTTAAGTTGCTTTTCTTCTTATTAAAACCTATAGAAAAATGTGGGTGAGAAAAGAGGAATGGGGGAGGTTTATTTTGGGTTTGGCCGTTCAAAATTTGGGTGACGATTACTAGTAATTTTTAAATAAATCAACTACTTATGGGTGAAAAGTTTAACTTAGTCACCAAAGAAATAATCGAAAAGGGATAACTGAAATACACCCTAAATAAAATGATTTTGTAGTCATCAATTGATCGCATCATTTAGCCGGTTTAGTTTGAAAAATACAATCGTTACTAAAATCTTTTTTATTTCTCGAGATACTTCCTTTGGAAGATCATCCTCTTCAAATAATCAAATATCAATATTTCCTTAAATAAAGAACGATAGCCACACTAATTGACTCATTTGGTCATACTCATTGACTTAAGGAGCAACCAAAAAAAACTGTATACCTGCTTTGAAAGAACGTATGAAAGAGCCTTTTCCAAAGAGCATACGACAATTACTGCGTAAAAATAAACGAGCAGCAACGTAACGTAATATTTTAAGAAATAATTAAATTTGAAGAGTTTATTTTAATTTTCCTGCCTTTTGAATTAAATCAAGTGGTATTCGTCTAACGTTTCTTTTATACACTTTTTTTAATTTTTTCCTTCTCTCTTTAACTCTTTCCTCTCATCAGCAGCATTTTTCATTTTTTTACCCCAGGAATAACTTAATAAATGAGGTGAACTTTGTTGATTCACTTCAAAAACACTTTCTTTGAGTTTTCAAAACTAGTTCAAGTGCGGTAAAAATAATTAGTTGAGAGCTATTTGAAAGAAAAATTAAAAAAGAGGATGATGACAAAAGGGTAAGAGAAGGGGTAAAAGAAGGGGTAAAAGCAGTAAATACAAATGAAAATAGGAACGTTTTTAGTTATGGGTGTGTGTATGTGTGTATGAGTTAAATTAAAGGCAAATAATTACGTTCACACACTCGCAATTGTTTGCTTTGGTTTTTTCTTTTCTTGTTTTTGTTTTTTTGTTGTTTTGAGAAAATATTTATATTAAAAATGATAAGAAAAAATCAAAGGGATCGTAGAAAAGATATGCGGTGAAACTGTTTTCAAAATTATTGAAATTTGAGATTAATTAGAAAAACATTAAGAGAGCTACTACTTATTTTTAGAGATAAAGAAAAACAAAAACTAAAAACAACAAAGAAGGAAGTGTTGCACTTCAATGATCTCAAGGGTGTTTCGTATAACGAAACTATTGCTTTTTTAAAGTTGACTGGATTTTATCGTTAAAATCGGAATTGCTCAACGATTCGAAAAGAAATCCCAAGAAGACAAAAAAATCCCCACTTTAAACACTTCTTATCATAACGTTTTCCGCACTTTTTTTAATATTTTTTTAGGATTTAGTTTTCCACTTTTGGTCTTTTTTTTAATTTTCTAGTTTTCTGTTGAAAATATGATGACTAAAGTCATTCTCTTAAGTGGAGATCTATTTAAAGATTAGTTAAGATACCGACATGTAATGGACGGTCTATGAAGAGCCTATAACGATATACCATAGCACTAGCAAAAGTGCTGTTTGTTGCTGCTTAAAGTGTTGCTGCTGGCTGTCGCTGCGTAAAAAAAACGTAAAAGCAACATGGTCCATCTCACCATAGTAGATAACAGCAACAAAACTAACAACAACAAGTAGCTCCAAGTAGCACTAGCACGTCAGAAAGCATGAGTTGACAGCAACTGTCAACGTTCAAAATGCTCCCACCTACCACCACCGTCAGTCGTCAGTTCTTACTCTGTTTGTGCTGCTTGACGTTTTGACGCTTTATCTTGTAGATTAAACAAAAAAAAAAAAAAAAAAAAAAAAGAGAAGCTCACACGCACACGATCATACGTAAAAACTCAAAACAGAAGAAAAAAATTTAACTCATTAAAAAAAAGAGGCGGCAATGGATAGAAAAATCATGATTGGCGTAGAAGGCGTGTGGAGACGGAGGGGTTGGGAAATAGTGCTGAATGGATTAAAGATCTTAGAATCTGACGAAAAAACGGCGCTTCATAAAAATCCTCTTAAGCGGTTTTGCATATTTGCTTATCAAATCGTCGATTTTAAATACCTGCGATCGTTTCATCTTTAACGAACGAACACACATTCTCGTTCGCTGTTGTTGCTTTTGTTGTAATGACTTTTGTTACTGTAATTTAGTTAACAAATTTCAACTTTTTCTGTTCAAAATCGTTACTTACTTTAGCGTTTTTATTACTTTCACGATCTCGAATTCAGCAAAACAAAATAATGCTTTAGCTTTTATGTATAATTTATCCCACATTTTGCAAACTTTACTGTATTTTCCATCATTATCATCACCATCATTATCACTCTTATTAAGCGAGCTTCTCTCTTCGAGAAAAAAGTATGCTAAAGGTGTTATCATCTCTCTCATAAATTTCAAACTTTGATATTCATAACATCGTAATTTAAAAAAAAGAAGAATCGGCAAAGATAAAGTTACGTTTTGCTTTCATGAAATAA
Source organism: Physocephala rufipes (assembly GCA_963966595.1). NCBI lineage: Eukaryota > Metazoa > Arthropoda > Insecta > Diptera > Conopidae > Physocephala > Physocephala rufipes. The sequence goes on from OZ016505.1 coordinate 29,945,770, forward strand.
TGGTCTTAAGGATAGTTAATTTCCATTTTTATCTATGACGTTATGACACAACAATGTATTGTGTTATGACGGAAACTTATGATTAACTTTTAAAAGAAGGGCAAAAATCAAATAAAGATAAAAGTAAAGAGAATGAGAATTATAAAAAAAGAGAACTTATACTTTTCTGAAGCTCTTTTTAGATAAAGTTGACAAGGTTTAATGATAAATAAATGCTAACACGCTTTTAATAATCTGATATTGTCTTGAGTTTATTATTTCTCCTTAATACGAGATGATATTTAGTATAATTCTTGCACCTTATCAACTTACGCAATTATCATTGTGATGCCATTCGATAAGTAAATATCAAGAAGTTCTATGATTTATTTATTAGAATAGTCTACAAAATTGCAAAAGATAAATTGAAGGTGCTTGCGAAGCAAAGAGAAGCAATTTTCAATCGATGGTACTTAGAGGCTTCATCTTTTTCGAGACTAACTTTCCAGAAGATACGCACGCGGAAGAATCACTTCATAAGCATTTTGAATCGAGAGCAACGATTGATACTGAGTTGCGATGAAGACAATTAATCCACAAAAAAAAAAACACGAATGACTATGAATTAAGATTAATAACAGTAGTCACAAAGGAGCACACACTGCCCGTAATCTAATAATTACGAGATTTTTAATCCAAAACGTTGACACAACAAATTTTTGTGACTTACTTTTTAAAAGTATTTCGTTTCATCTTAGCTCACGTCCTCAATTCAAGAACATTTTCAAGATTTGTGTACTAATCTCTCGGATTTCGAAATTTATTTTGTGTTCGTCTATTTGTTTTGTGTTTGTCTATTTGTGTTCCATCAAAATCGAAAATTAAAAATGATTCATTATTTTTTCTAATTATATTTTTTATATTTTTATATTGTCATTAAATGTACTTGGTAACGCATATGAATGTCACACATTTCGTTTTTCATGGGAAAAATGAAAGTCATAAATTTTAGATTCTCTTAAAAAACACCAACAACTTCTTTAAAAGAGACCATCTGGAATGATTTATATTTTCTTAATGCGTGAATCTATAGTATATATACGATATATCCTCGTTTGAAAAACCCCGACTGTACATCCTTTTTAAACAGCAAAAAACCAAAAAATAAAAAAATATGAAAAATTAATAAATTTCATGTCGTAGAAAGCCCGCATGAAAAACCGGGCGGGAAAATTTCCGATATGCCTTTATTTTTCTGTGATTAGGAGAAATAGCTATACGCCGGAAGATGATTTGCAGCCAAAATGTAAAAAAGTGACCGCGATATAGGCGATGGTTGATTACGAAGTTTTTCAGTTGTTCGTTTATGGAAAATGAGTTTGCGTTGATTAATCAAAAAGTAATGGTATGGAAACAAAATGATATCAAACCAAAACAAGGGGAAACAAAACAAAACAAAACAAAAAGAATAATACTGACTAACAATAGATGACTTACAGCAAAACAAACTACGTCAAAGCCAAAAAAAAATTTAACTATAATTAAGCTGGCAAAAAAAAATGAAAACATGAAACAAAAGAAATGGAAACCATGACAAATTAAATTGAATAGAAAGAAGGTTATCCAATGACGGACGGAACTTCACCCCACCCAGAAAAATCCCTAAAATGCTGTTTATAAAGTCATTACGTGAGTGTTGGTCCCTCAAAAAATACTCCACTAAGGTTAAATTTTGTTCTACCGTGTATTGAATTAAAATAAATATAGATGCTTATCGCAAATTATCACGATAGCGCAATAACAACGATCACGGCTATGGTGATGATGATAAAGTACTTTTTGATACTTTTCTGAGAAAAAAATGTTAGGGTTAATGTTTAAAAAATGTGGGCTAATGTTAACCGAGGGTTAATGTTTAAAAAATCGATTCAACTCAAAAAAGTAATATATTATTTTTTGTCCAAACAAATGAAAACAAAACTGGACACAGTTAAGAAGTGTATCTTCTGAACTACTATAATTTTTTCAAAAAATTTATGCATTATTTTTACATTAAGTAACATTAATTTACATTAAATTCATTAAATTTACAAAAAAATTATCCATAATGGAAACCATATCCACAATGGAAATCCATAAGTAACGTTTTCGAAACCCAATTAGTGAGGTTATCTCATAACACTCTCAATGTTTACTTCAGAAATTTTCACATACATTATTAAATATTATATTAAATATCTAAAACTTGATCTATTGATCTCTTTTGTGTTGTTGGTTGGCTTTCTGCGAACGCGATAGGTCCCCCCAATAAGTGTTATTCAATGTGACAGTCATGGTAGTCACAAGCAAGACATGCATAGACAACAACACGTATACAAAACTGTCAGTATGGTTGACAAAAGATGCTGATAATGCACGTTATTACGAAGACGGAGAGAAAAAAAATTAGTGAGAAAATGTGTAGGTGGTAAAGCTTAAGTATACTTAATGGAAATTAATTCAATGGATGGAATGAACGTGGTCGGCGTGAAATTTTCGTTTTAAATGAATGAGGGCAGATAAGGAAATAATAATAAGAATAAATTTGTACAAGAAGCAAGAAGGAAAAGTCAAGAAATGATGGGAATCTCGTTGATGTGAAGTATACATTTATAAATAATGATCATTAACGCCATTGCCATAATTGTTATTATTGATAACGTTTAAGTTATTATTAAATGATTAACTTTAATGTGTCGCATTTAATCGGGATGTCGTATATTTCCTAAGAAATATCAAAATGTTCATAGAACGTAAATAAATGTTATGAATGTGAATGCTCTTTCTATGGTTTTTTATACGTAAGAGGCTTATTTGTGTCAGGGCAATATTTGGTAACGTCAGCTACGGGTAACGTAAGCATAGGTGTTGTAATCTACAGTAATCCGAAGGTTACATTTACACACATTTACGGCCAAAATTCTACAGTTTTTATACCCAGACGATGATAACTGATGGATCTCTTCAAAGTTGACGCTAAGCTCTAATTGTGAAATATATAAATGGCTTTTTAAAAAGGGTGGATCGATATGGAATTTTGGTGCCCAGTCACGTTCACACGCTAACTCATCGTGCAGTACTCTCAAGACCTTAATTCACGTAATATGGTCCTGTTAAAATCGTATGTCGAAAGCATTCTTATCGTCTCGTTTAAGTTACAATATTGTTCTGTAACGCTTATAATTGCAGGCGGTGGCCTTAAAAAATATTTTTTAAAATTTGATTGTCCACGGGCCATTGAGGCGTCAACTTCTAAAGCTACAACAGATAATAATATTTTCACACACATACCCATGTGTCATACGCAAACCTCGTATGGATTAATGTTACCTCATAAACCGTCATTATGCTTATGGGAGTAGTCATTCATCAAAAAATGCGTCCGAACTCTCCGAAGTCTAGCGAGGTGGATCATTTATTTTGAGCAACTGATTCATTTGGATCTTGTAGGAGTATCGGCTCAAGTCAGGATTACTGAAATAACAACACAATTTCCATAAAATATAAACATCGGCGCGTCCTCATTAAAGCTCTTTACTTATCTGCCCTATTCGTGTTATTTCAGAAGAAATTACAAATATTGTATATTGTGAAACAATTCTTTTTATCAATTTTCTCTATTTTATAGACCATTACATAATACAGTATAGAAAAAATTTTATATTCGAACCGATTTTGTCGGGAATACTTAATTAATCTCACTGTTCTAAGGTCTCAATTTCGTCCATAAATCTTTACACAGAAAACCGCTACCTTCTAATATTTCCTGTTTTAATAGTTGTTTTTCAGCTCCATTCATTCCAATTCTTCACTATTGTACTCTACTGTACTCTGTTCTATTCTACACTCTTCTATTCTGCTCCATACTATTTTATTTCACCCTTCTCGACCTCGATGCTTTCCATTTCGTCCATTAAAAAATCTGTGTACGAGTATTGCATGGTTCTTTCGGTTAGTTATAAAACGACCAGAAAAAATCCTGAAAATGTTGAGGCTGATTTTCTTGAAGAAGAAAGAAACAACTAATGATTGCAAATTAAATCGCGTATCCTATTTTTTATTAATTAAAAATATTTTCGCACTCTAACAGAAAAACTTTCTTTTTTTTTGCCTATTTCTCGAATGACTCCGCATGTCTTTCCCAATTAAAAATGAAGAATTTATCTTTAAAAGATTTTCAACAGATAAACCTGAACAAATGGCAATGGAAAATTGAAGTGAACAAAAAAAAATGAATTCAAATGCGTTAGAAGAATTTAAGTGAGACGTATGTATAGTAGCTGTCAGTGTTGCCATATTGGTACATTAACGAGGTCACATGCTTTTGAATTCAATTAGCAAACGAAGTACGAGTAGATGAAATCGTTAATGGATGTAAAGTTGAATAAATTATTTGTAGTAGCAGGTCGATTCATTACTTCTGCATCTATATTTCATTTGAAAATAAATTTGACATGATAACCATTCCGTGTCTGTAGAACGGACACTTAGCAGGGTTTCATAACATTTCAGGATCTTAATTAAGATTGGTTTGTTTCACTCTAATTATAGAATTGCGTTAGAATGAAATACTTTTAATGTTATATAAGGACTATCATATTCTTCTCCAAACCATGCTCCAACAAACCCGTTTATTCCTGGGTTTCCAGGAATTTGCCGATAAATTGCCGGCAATATTGGAATTCGATGAAAATTCAGAAATTTGCTTCTACAATCGTTTTAAATTAAGAAGTGCCACGTTATGACGTCTTTACAGAAAATATGCTAGAAGGTAGAAAGTAGTCTTATCCATCTCTACTTTCTTGCATATTTTCCATAAAGACGTCATAACGTCTCACTTCTTAATTTAAAACCACTACAGAAAAATATATTTTTTAACTCATATTGAATCTCAATATTGGCGGGGTTTTCCCGGGAAATTCGGAATAAAATTCAAGTTCTCCTTTTGATGATCTCTAGACTGTTTTGTTTACGACTTTGTCGAAATGACGAATTGAATAATTTACAAAGAATTGAAAAATTTTTGTGATGTACAAATACTAAAAATTGTATAAAAAATATGTGGCAACTCTCGATTGTGCTCAATGATATTGTAACAAAGTAAGAAAAATTCAATCTCTTGCAAGTGTTTAAGTAAGTAGCTGTTTGTGAACGAAGAATGGAAGGGGGAGCAACATCTCTAAGGAAGAACAGGCAACCAAATGAGTGTGGCAATTTATTTGCGTTATAACGGTAAGTTGCTCTTGGTGGTGGCTGGTTATTGGTTACTGAAGTGGCAGAAAAACGTTGCTGATTAGTTTATTGCAATTGCAATAGCAAATGACAATAACAACAGGAAAAGCACCAACAGTGACGATAACGGCTAAAATAAAAACCAGCAATAAGAACAAAAATGACGATACTCTGAACCGTAATCAATTTAAAAGATAAAAAATCTCACGAACGAATGTAAAAATAGCTCGTTGTGCGTTTAACCAAAGATACCAAAGAAAAAGAAATTGGCAATATTTTCAGCTGCGCATGCGCAGATTTATGGAACGTAAAAATTTATTATGGGGTACTACGCGGTTTTTAATGCTGGTTGTTTTATGTTTTTTAATGAAATTTTTGATTAATGAAATTTGAAATTTATATTGTGTTTTTTGTTTTAGTAAGAAAAACCTACAATGGTATGAAATTTCGACAAAAACAAGTAATAATAAATATCACTTGCAATTTATGAAAGTTAAACGCAACGATTTTTTAAACGGCTTTTTGATTAATCTTTTAAATTTATAAGACAATTTTTTACAAAATCTCCGAATCAATTTAATAATTCCAATGTTGTTACTCTTAAATTTATGATTGCCGCTGCTGTGACTGTCTGCTGCTGTTGGTGAGGTCGTTGCTAATTCTCTCGCTTTAAAATGACTCTTATCACGATTTTATTATTGTAAATAATGCTTTAAAAATATAAAATAATTGAGTCGTCATTCGTTCAGAGATTCCCAATATTTTTTGAGATTACTGGCTTTCTTATAAATTTTTTAAAATGTATATTTATAAAAAATTTTAATTAATACCTTAATACTTCATCATCAAAAAAGTGTGTTACTTAAATAAAATTGGTTTTATTTCAACTGAAATGAATTTGTCTTCCTCTGAGATTTAAATCGTGCAGCTGCTTTTCGTTGCCTGTTCGCAGCGCTCATGCTGCGAATGACATGCGGATTAATGTTAGCCGCTACTTCGAAGTAATAACGACGATAATCTTAGTCGCTACTCATGTTGATTTGCTGCAATTTTTCTTAAATGACGACGCTGTTGAATGCTTGAATGGAAACGCATGTAAGCATTTTAGAAACGTATTAAGACTATGAGCAAGTTTTTATAGATTATAATCATCTTCGTATTATTTATGACACCAGCTTGTATTCGTGTGTGAACTAATGTATATGTTCATAATGCCACACCCAGAAGGAGATTTGAAATAGATTCACAGAAAAAGAAGTTTTGTCTTTGCTTTGCTCTTGCTTCTATCGTAATGAGCAGCAAACTATCATTTATTAATCTCCTTTGTAAACTTCTCTGCTTTTATTTCATTATATTCTATACCAGATTGGCGGCTCTACGATTTTTAAGAAATTTCCTGAATAAAATGATAGTTTTAGGTAACAATCAAGTACGTTGCCATGAATTTCCATCGCCCGTTGTCAAGTTTGGCTTTGCAGAACGAGTACAGACCAAACTAATCCTATTTGTTCTAAATCAAATTCGACGAGAGAACATGCAGGTACCTCTTCCATAGTGTTCCACAATTAAATTCTATTTTCCATCCAATTTTATGCAATTTTTACAGTATCAACAGCAGTTGTATTTAAGGGGAGCTTATGAATATCATCCACTCTTCTTCGCAAAAAGATCTAGAAATGTTAAATTCAGTGATTTATGTATACTCATAGTTTACAGAGATATCATTGTTTTTTTTTTACTTATTCTGCAATCAATATTTTAATATTTACTGTAGAATAATGATAATTAATGTTTTCAATATTTTAGTATTTAAATACTTTAAAGAAGCCGATTAAAAAAATGTCAATATACTTTCAAGGAATGTATTTCCACAATACTTTCTATATATGTTTTCATAATCTGCGGGGTGCCCTCACCGAAGAGGCTCATTTTTTTGCATTTACAATATGCATCCGTGTATCTTAAAAACGCTTAAGAATGAGTAACTAAATAAATGCTAGGAACTTACATGGAATTCATGAAGAGTAACCAATCCCAAAACATCGTCAACCCTTTCCTTTTACCTTCATGGCGCAAATCTATCGCCAGTATTTGCAATATTGATGATCTCTTGTTGTTCTTTTCTACATTTTTCCAACCCTCACTGCTCATTAACATCATCATCAACACAATTATCATCACCAAAGTCATTATCATCCACACCATCATAATCAACGACATCGTTTACTGTACTGTTTTGATAAATACTTTAAATGTTTCTTTACTAAGGGTCGTTCATGGGAATTGAAACAACTGATTTCAAGATGTTTAAAGAGCGAAGCCCTTGCCTCGTGATGGTTATTATGTTTGTAGTTATTAAGTGGGTGTCCTCAAGATAATAGACTTTAATTTAGTCGTAATTATTGTAGGGAATTTTTATAAATAAAGATAAGGGAATCTCGAAAGGCGGAAAAATTGAATTTATTTCATAACGAATTTATAATAATCGTTTAAAAACTTAGTATATATTAAAGAATATTTGAGAAATTTTATAAAGTATGCAACTGTTTTCGTTTTCCTTTATCATCTTAAGTCTTAAAGAAATAGCAGCTGAATGTATTTTTTAAATTAAAATACTCCAAAAAGTAATTTATTCGTTCATGCTATTCGAATCTTTTCTATTTCTAACAAAGTCCGTACTAACGACAATTAACAAGATACATATGAACAACTTCAATTATTTTTCTCTTTGCTCATAAAATTAAAGAAGAATAAAAGTAGAATAGTCTAATAGTACGAATTACTCAAGTTTCGAGTGTTTACAACGAACAAGTTCATGTAATTTTAGCTAGAAGCATAAGACTAACAGCTGCTTCATGTAATACTAGTCGGTAAATGGAATGGATAGAGAGGCATTGAGGGGGGGGGGATGAAAAAGAAACAAGTTCTCAATTTATCCGACGGTAAAATGTTGGGGCATTTATCTTTCAAGATTATACAGATTAAGCATTTCCGTAAAAATTTTAGTGTCAAAGTTGAAATGAATTTTGAAGAAAAGAAAATTAGGGGAAGAAAAAAATAGTTTTGGGGGTAACATGCTGCTACGATGGTAAATTCCTCCAAGTTCCTAAGAATTAAGTTCGTTAAAAGAATGAAGGTAAAGGTAAAAGAGTAATGATTTCATATTCGTAAATCTAAACTTCATTAATTATTTTTCCTTACTTATTTAAGGGCATGTCAGTTGAAAAGGTTCTGAGCAACTTTCTGTCTTAGATCTTCTAGCGTTCCAACAAGGTAAATAATTTTTCATTGATTACTGTTGTCGTCTTTGCTTCTTTAATTATCTATTTATTCTCTCTGTTATTACACCGTCGAGATCCTCGTCGAGATTTATGATTACTGAATTCGTAATATGATTTCTGCGGTTTGTTGATTAAATGTCAATAGTCTTTAATAGATAAATGCGTCTTGTATTGGCGCTGTTCATGCTGTTTTACCAACACCAATAATTAACACTCCATAAATCGAATTCATTTATTACCAGACTTAGCTAAGCAACATTTTTAGTCGAAACGAAAAAAGCGTTTATTATGGCATTAGTCAAGATGATTGAGTTAATTTTAATTACGAGATTAAATATTATTATTTGTAATGATTTGACCGTGACGTGCAATGTGTAAATTGATGCTAAGACGTGAAAAAAAAACAAATTAAAGTAGGAAACAAAGAATTTTAACATAAAGAACTTTTACCATGGGCAGTGTGGAGTAGAGGAGGATTGGAAATCCAAACCAGCTGACAACATCGGAGCAGATTACTCGAACAAATTTAGTAAAAGAGACAGCGCAGCAATTTGTCAATATTTCAATGGCAGAAGCATTCGTTACAAGAGAATGCACCCGGTGATAAAATTTGAAGAATGGTTTGCGTAAGACGAGACATAACCTCACAATCCTTATTTTGGTTGGATGGGAGGAATCCTCAAGTAATCCTCTCCTTATTTAGATTTGCCAATAGAGCACGAATTGTAACCTTAGATTAGAATTTCATATTTTTCACTGCTTTGCTAAGAATTGGATCTTTAAGAATAAAACTTTATTTATTTACATTTTTTCCTCCGAAAAAATGGTGGGTCATCATTTTCCTTTCCAGAAGTAAAAGTATGAAAATTATAACACTTTGACCTTCAAGCGTGCTCCACCCTAGTCCATACGAAGCTTAATTTTTTCGCTTTTCATTCATTTTTTACAATTTGTTTCATATTCCTAAGGAAATCTACCAATTGTGTGAAATGCTTTCGTGGCATCTGGTGAAGTACACTTAGTATCTTAATCCACAATGCAAATAGATTTGCAGATCTGAAGATTTTAAATGGAAAACAATGATCAAAGTTTAATTTAAGGGGATGACACTGCCTTTATCCTCCCCCACATTTGTCGCACATTTAAGCCAGGGCGTTGCCAGAAATGGCATACATTTTGAAGGATATTGAAAAACTGAATTTCTCTGTTTATTAGAGAAGAATAACCTGCTCGCTCTCTCTCTCTAACTCTCTTAATTTGTTTGTTCGGAAAAAATGTTTACACAAAACGTTTTAGCCTGCTTTTTGTTTCCTTTCTCCTCGTTTGTACAATCGTAAATATTATCGTTATCAAAACCACGTCCATAAATTTTTCATAAACAAAGTGAAAACCAAAATCGACACAACAAAAAACCCAGAAAAGTTAATTGATTTCAGTTTTTCAGTATTTAAAAGCATCGGCGTCAGACCAAAAAAAAATCAGCTCTTAAAAGCGATGAAAATGAGCAGCCGCAGTGATACCTGGTGAACCGCATTTTAATCTTAATTCATTGATTTGTTTTTGCCGTTGGTGTGGTTGTTGTCATAGTTGATGCTGTTGGTGGTTTGAATAAATATTTATATATATTGTACATTTTACTTTGCCACCACGATACGATTTTATGGTTATGTTTTGTTGTTTACGTTGTTTTATTTGTAAAATGACGCATCTGCATTTGTTTGGTTTCGTATCGAAACCCATCAGGGCTTTTTATATATCGCGGGGATGGGAGAAATATCGGGGCTTTTTATCTTAATTGTTTTCTGTTTGTTGTGAAGTTTTTGTGAGTAAAATAGAAATTTTCTCAATTTTCTTATTTAAATAAAAACTTACTCCATTTAGTTTCATCTCAGATTAATTTTATGTATCTGAAAAGACATTTGTAATGATACTTTTTCCTTCAAACTAAGTACTAATAAATAAATTGGCTTGTTAAAATTCAATTTTTAAGACGTGCTCCAAATGTTACCCGCATCTTTGTCGTCATTGCGGCGTTTGTTTGATTGCGTGAAAAATGACACAAAACTAATTGATTTGGCTGTCGTGTGGTCTTTCAGGGCATGTAACTGGTCCTAAGAGTAAAAGTGACAATAGTGTTTTTATGCTTAAATAATTATGTTTAACCTCGAAAAATTACGACCTTTTTGATAGCTTTGAATTCGATAAAAAAGTCTTCCTTGAGGAATTCGTGACCAATTCGATCTGTAGAAAGTTTTATCGTACCGCTATCAAATGGTAAAAGGAAGAGGAAAGGAAAAAGGGTACAATAGACGAAAGTATTTTATATATATAATTTATGGATTAGGAATGACTTAGCAGGATGACTTAGCAATAAATTAGAAAGCAAGACTCTCGAACTAAATAAGGACTTATTGAAAACACATCTAATTTTCTATCCATATATTTGTAAAACGATTATTTGTAAAACGAAAATGAATATTTTTGTAAAACGAAGAGCGATTTCTGTCAGGGATATCGATTAGTAGTTTAATAAAATTATTCCTTTTATGATGATTTTTAATGTATTCACATGATTAATTATGTTGCTCTTTGAAAATGATGACCAACCAAAATTAATAGATTAGACTGAGAAGTTTTCCGCAATTTAATGTTGATACAAAACCAACACACGTTTTTTCTTGTGTTGAAGTGAATTTCAATTTGTTATATTTATGCGACTTTAAGGAAGCCAGACTTAACTTAAAAAGTTATAAACAGTATAATGAGATAATCAAAATGTGTGTGATATTTACATATATAAACCTACTAAGCTTATAGTCTACAAATTGCGATCCAACATTTTGTCTAATGACATCTTTATCAGATAATAACCAAAGATTGAGAGTCGAAAAATGTGAAAAGTTAGAAGGATGCAAACAGTGTTTGATCACATTACTCTCTGATTATGATGGTGAAGAAATAAAATGTATCTCTATGTTTTTGAATGTTCAAATATTTTTAATTAATGAATAAGATTTTCCAAATATCCGGTTCGCTTTAATTCGAGCTAATTTAAAACTAATTTTTTCTAATTCAAAATTAATCAAAAGTTAAACGAGCGTTCCAAAAAGAGTGCTCTATTGTTTCGAGTTCCCTTGAGAGATCTTTCTTAAAGAGAAACGCATTATAAGTTTCTCTCATGCTTTTTAGTTACTTTCCCGACCTCGGTAGCTCTTCGTTAAATTTTCAATTAATTCTTTAAAAACGCCCTTCGTCGTTTTTTCACAACCAATTTAAAATTGCTTGAGAATTCCTTCAAGGGTTTAGTTTAATTTTGATGATCATGCCATTAGCTGCAAAAGGTTAATTTAGTAAAAAGAGAATAATTTTTATTTTGAAAATAATGGAAGAAGAGAAAACTTGGGTTTACTAAAGGAAAAAATAAAGGAATTTTCTATAAATTATTTTGGACTAATATCCATTTCTTGAAAACGAGAGGAAGAATGGAGGGACTGCACTCTGAGAGAAAGAGAGTCAGTATGTGGGTCACATTAGTTTTCGGCCGTTTACATCAGTTTCCAAATTATTCCAAGTAATTTCCAAGTAATCGTATACACTCCTGTTTATGACTAAGAGAATAAATAAAAATAAATTTACCCTTACAAAAACCTCTTTCCCTTCTATACTCCTACTGGTCTCAATCATTCATCTTTCTTACATTCTAATTAGTCCAAACAATTTCAAGCTCTTCCTCTAATTTCTGTTTTAATCTTAACAGATGTTTTTTATGCTTAAGGAAGATGACACGAAGGTCCAGTGAGCTGGAAATACGATGTAAAGTGGGTTGAACTATTATAACGTAAATATTTTTATTTAAGGAAATATAGCCTTAATATAAAATAAACAAAGCCTCGGCAAAGTGTTTGCCGAGCGAGAATTTTTAAGGGAGATTTTGAACGGTTGATTTCTTTAAGCGATGATTTGATTGGCTTGGCTGTTTATTAAAAACTTTGTTTGGCTGAAAATATTTGTGTGAAAACTGAAGCTGAATTAAAAGCATAATAACTTTTATAAAATTAAAAGAAAACTTTGTTGAGAAATAAACAAAAAAATTGTAAAAACGCTTTTGAAATTATTTCAATTATCGTTTTCTATCACTTTTTTATGGAATTCCTGCAACAAGAAAAAAGATGTGTTTAAAAGTTGCAAATACTATTGTTGCTCTTAATATTGTCGTTCTCAAAGATTGTTTTATCTTTCTTTTTTGGTGTCACAATTACGTTATTGTTATCATTTGTCTACCTGTAAGGTATAAATACTTTAGAAAGGTTTTATGAAAACTTTTTTAAGCGCCCTCTCAAGAAGATCCACATCAAAAGCTAACTTTCCGTTTGCCTTTTGTTCCCCCTTTAAATTGCACACTGAAGTGTCGAAGACTGAAATGAACAACGATGCTCAATAAAACAATTTCCGATACTCACAAAACACACTCTTTCAAAAATTTTTTAAATTTCGAAATAAAATTAATGGCAATGAAAAATGTTGGTATCGACTATTGGTGTCTTCATGAGTGTAATACGTCGTAAAAGTTTAAAAAACATTTGTTATTTCAACACTCTCGAATTTGTCGAAGGAGTTTCTAGGATTGATCGATCATATATTAAATTTCTATAGAAAGCTGAAAATATATAGGTATCGTCCTTTTCCTCCTTGTATCCCTAATGTTCTCTGCCCACAGTTCCCGCCCATCAAAGTTTTTATATTTTATTCGAGAACCTTGGGAACCTTCTTCACCTAAAAAAGTAAATAATTTTCTGCCATTTTTCTTTTGTTACGAAAAACTTTATTCCACCCTCACAATCTTTTTTCTCCTTTAATCATATAAGGGTTTACTCTTGTCTCCCATCATCAATGCGTCATAGCGTCATTCTGAATAAACATGAAGTTGCTAATGTTAACTCTCGGCCTTTTAGCAAAATAAAAAGAATGATTATGTGAAGGAAAATGTGTTCAAATATAAATATATCTACACCGTTCTTCTTGTCAATGTTCCCAGTCTTCGCCTTATCCTCCCCTTACTTTTTTTGCTCTTATAGTCTCCTCCTGAAAGTTATGAAATTCTAAAGAATGGACCAGTATATTTATTTCATTATCTTGAGTTTATTCAGGCGGAAGGTCGTATATTTTCATAGTAAATAAGTTTATATATATGCGTCAATAAATTCATCGATAATTTTAACAAAATTTGAAGGGTGTGGCGGGAGAGGAGAAACGAGTGTGACTTACCGATATTTCTTGACAAAAATGCGGCGTATGAATTATTGTGTATTTGAGATATTTTTTCGAAATACAAATTTCTGAAAGGCAAGAATGGATCGCATAGTTATGAAACTGAATTATAGGAAGTATTCGGTGTGGTTCGATAGGTTCAATTCCTATGGCAACAACATCATAATTGAGAAGAAACTATTTGTAAGTTAATTCGGAATAAATCTGAAATCGTCTCGGTATAAAAAAATTTCCGTTTTAAGCTTTGCCTGTCACACCTAGAGTTGCAACAGTCGAGTAAAAAAATTTAATTCAGAGCTAACCTAGTTAAGAACAATTTTCTTCACTATCTTTAAGCACACTTGAATTACTTATTACAGGTTCGGTCTAGGCCGAAAAAAGTAGCTCCTACTTTTTTATAATACGATTCAATCGTCTTGTCCGGTAACCGGTCTTCTTGATCAACATTGATCATTATATTTTGCATTATTAAATATTCCTCAAAGTTCGCCATTTACACTTTCGTAATAAATTGCAAATAATCACAATTTATTAATCTAGCTGAAGAATCTTATTTCCACCATTTATTTCTTGATTAGCTTCTAATTAACCAACAATCGCTTGACAAGAAAACGCATGCAAAATTACGCTTTTGCTGGATTTATTCACAATCTTACAAGAGTGTCAATTATAAGAGTACGAGTGTGCAATAGACTCAGTCCTTCCCGTATTTTATGTAAAAGCAGCCTATTGGAGTGGTCGGAGCAATTGCGGCCGCCTTCCCCTAATTCCCATCCTGCGCGCGATGAGAACTTTACTGTAATAAACTATTATCTGTTGTGCTTGATTAAGCTTCGTGTAATCTGATGTATGAATAATTTTTCAAGTGACATGTTCTGCTTATTCATTTTTAGCGCTCGAACCATCCGACAATATGAATGACGATGATTCTCGGGCTCGAAAGAAAATTTTTACATTTGTCATTATTTATATATTTATTTATATATTTATATATTTATGTATGAGTATGTCCATAGGTTGGATGCGTGTATTATGTAACTAAACAAGACATCTTGATAATAAGCTAGTGTAGTTTATTGCCACCAGGACGCGACAATGCACGCACATAATCAACCGATCAACAAAAAAGTTCAAGTATCGTTGACATTAATTTCATTCGTTATGATTTAAGCAATCGTGTTTCAAAATGCGCCTTTTCAGACACAATTTGATAACAAAGCGAGCTATCACAGTTTAAAAAAAATGTATGTCTTGAAACCTGTTAAAAATTGTATTCCGAACGATTTATTATCATTATGTGATCCGGCACCTAAGTCATCAAACTGCAACAATTTCAACAATTTGTTAATATTTATTAATTTCGTACTTTCATTGTCATTCGTGTATTTCACGCACCCATTGGCATTGCCATCATTTATTGATTCTTGAAAAGCGCTATGCAGTATCTTTTTGTTACATCGTGTTTTCAATACAGCATATACGCCTGTTTTTACATTGTTTACTGCGACGTGTGTGACGTTGACGATGTTGACAAGTGCTGAATTTTCTTCTGTTTTATTGTCATCGCTCAGGATCACGCGTCTCTAAGACTGCAAGTGTCCGGTCTGCTACACGAGATATGTGAGAAATAATGCTATAATGGGCTTCTTGATTAGTCTGTCAGTATGTTTATTTTGGCAGAATGTTAGCCTGTCAGATTCTGTCAGAAGCTTTCTTTGCCTAGTCATTTATGCCGGTAAATTAATCAGAAATTATGCAGCAATGGTTGAATATAAGAACTTATCCATTATTTCTTCTCTTTTCTAATTCCAATTTTCCAGTTTTCAGTCTTGGTAACTTAAACCTTAATCCAAAAGATAAATGTGTTAAAGGAAAATTAAGACGAAGAGCTGTTCTTACTTGACTTCGCCTGACCATTTATTCCTGATTGTAATCTTTATCTTTATTTGATTAAAAACTTTTATTTGATTGAAGACTTTTATTTGATTAAAGAATTTTATCAAACGTTTCGTTTTAAAATATCATCCGATGTAATTCCATAATATTTCATTTAATTTACTTAAGCTTTTCTTTTAAAATATCGTACTTTGAACTCTTCGAACCGAGTGCAATGTACTCATTCTCATTCATTTAACCCTTTTGTCTGTTTATCAACATTTTCATATTCACTCGTTATTTAAGAAGTCGATTTTTTTCCTACTTTGAAGAATGTTGAAGAAAAATTATTTGTCTTTGAAGGGGCAAACTTCAGGAGCTTTATTTTATCTACTACCGATGCTACTTGCATTCATTCATTTTGTTTGCACTATTTTCTGATTTTCTAATAATTTCTTTTATTTTTCTACAGCTTTTCACACGCTTTACGATCTGCTCTTCACATACACGAACACAAACAGCAATATGTGTGACATGTATAAGTCTAACCGCACGAATATAATGTGAGAAGTAGTGGAGAAAATAAAAGAAAATTTTATAAATATTTAGAAAGTATAACGAAGATAGATAGAAGAAGTCAGAGGTTGAGTAAACATAATCGAAAATGTCAAGTAGGAAAGCAGACAGAGTCTTAGCAAAGCATCCCTCCCCCATGTGGCCCGCACTAGGAGTCTGAGTTACTTACTATTCACCAATCAAACACTCTTCAGAGAAGAGTGTTTGTATTTTTATCTCCAAAGCCACGGTTTTTTTCTTAAGCAAATATTCCTCATTTTTTTACGCTACTCGTAGACGCGCATGGGTTTATTTTTGATCCCTATGACTTCACTTGGTTTTTTTTTGCAACCACCTGACGCAATTTCTTCAAATTTTCTTTAACCCGTATGTTTACAGCGCAGACTTATCGTAAATATTATATAGAGGTTCGTTATATTGAAATAAAATATGATGTGCGTCGTAATTTATCATAAGTATCACCTCGTTACTATTAATGCTTTTCATAGCGTTATCTCTCAAGATCTCACTTTCCCGACAATTCTGTTTCTCGGAAGAAATGAAAAAGTGAGGAGCAGGAATAGAAATCTGTAATTGAACTCTTGCATGATTCTAAATAAAATAATTGCAACGAATATTTTTCGGCCGAAATTTTTTATAAAGGCCACATAGAGATTAATACAAAGATGTGACGAAATATACACAGAGTCGGGAAAAGAGATACGTTTTCCAAATCCTGGAATGAGGCATATAAACCATTTGAAGTCGTTTTCAATTGCGTCAGTATTAAACACTTGTTTGAGCCTCAGCTGATCCTTATATCCTTTTATGCACAACTTAAGTGCTTCGCGTTGAACCACGAAACGAAGTGATCACTATAATACTTTCTTAGCACGTCTTCATCACTTTTCCACTTTTCCTTTCCTCTTCTACTTTCTTCCAAATGTTTCGCTTTTTATACCCCGCACCCGAAGACCTGTCTCAGTTGTGTACCCGTGTATCTATCTGTAGAAATCACAATTACAGCTGAACGACTACAAAAAGGTATCACCAAGAAATCTGGCACGAATATTCTCTGTCATATTAGTTTTTTTGGGATTGCAAATGGACACAAGCAACTTAATACCATGCCTACATTTTATGGAATAAAATTGTAAGACCCCATTTTCCATCCTCTAATAAAGTTTTGAAACCGAAATTTTATGGCCGAGAAGTCAATGTCGAATATTAGAAATCCCTCAAAAATTGCGAATTAAAATAATTCTTTTATTTATACGATGCCGTGGGGTTGTGCATTCCTGGTTTCAGCACCCAATACTTCTTGATGCAAGACTTGCGCAAAATGTTCCGCCACCTGCACCACAATCGGTACCATGATTTTCATCTTGCCGGATGTAAAGGCTGGTGTTAGTTTCGCCCGCAAATTATGCCATTTCGGACCATCCAAATTGAAAAGGTGTCCACTAAGAGTCGCGCTCATTATAGTAGTTTCCCCGATACACGAAGTTTTGAAAATCCTTAATCAACACAGACTTAATTAGCTCAAGATCAAGCACCACCACTGCACACCGCATAAGTAAATATAAGCAACCAAATGATAATTGTTTTTTTGTATTTTCGGTAAAAATCTCAAAACGGCTCACGAATCGATTGTGTCCATCCAACTTTATGCATATTACCGAAGTAAAGACCGGTTTCTCGTGTATGAAACCGCGGTCGGCCCAGTAGGAAATGTGCCGATGTAAAACAAATAAATAAGTGCAGATAAAGCAATAAAAATGCTAACAAACTATAAAGAAAATCCATGGTGATGTTTCCTTCATGCAGTAGAAACACAGACTGATTGGCCCTCCAATCGCTTTTACTGAAATGAACTCGGTTGTTCTTACTAAAGAGAACAATTTGTGCTAAATCATGGTTACTAGCATGTTTTCATTTTCCGGTCAGATACTCATACAACCATTGTGCGAACGCTCATCTTCTATCTTTATACCCTACCCCCGAAGAGATAGGGTGCATTCCCTTTATCTTCCATTTGCAACGTCCCCTTCTATTGCGTTGTAGGGTTATAAAAGTATATATATTCTTGCTAAAAATGACATTCTGAGTCGATTTAGTCCGTCCGTCTGTCTGCCATTCTGTCCATCTGTGTTAATCATGATTACGGCCGAGCAGCAGATTAAGGTACCCACATGAAATCTGGGAGGAATATCCCTTGTTATAATAGTTTTCTCGGGATTGACAATGAACGAAATCGCCTTAGTGCCAACCCTACTTTTTATGGAATAAAATTGCAAAACTAAATTTTCCATTCTCTATTGAAGATTTGATACTAGACATTATAAATCTACCCAAAATCAAGTGCGTGAAGTTAAATTCTCGTTTTGTAAACTTAGCTTAGCAAAGACGCAAACCACTTTTTTGCAGCGAGCACGTAATCGAGCATACACGTGAAGTTCAATTCGCATTCGTTGAGCTCCAAATTCGTGTTTTCAGCGAGCACTGTGTGCTTATATGTCCAATCTAAATTTTAAAGTGCTTTCCGAGCACATTTAGTTACTTTCATAATATGAACAATATTAGGATTGAATTTTCATTAAAATTTTAGTTTTTTAACATTAAGGTAAAATATTTTTACCTTAATGCTCTCAAGAAAAATATGTCCCACCATGGCGCAACTCAACCGTAAGTGCACACTGCCTCTTAATTAAGTACAACTAGTAAGAACGTTATCTTCGGCCTGGCCGAAGCTTATATATCCTATTCCCGGATCTATCGATAACAACGTTCAAATAAAATGTCGGTGGGCTATATAAATATATTATATATTTATATTTAAATTATTATATTTACATTTATAACCAGCCTGTGATGACAGACAACATTCGAACCAAATTTCATGCTTTATTTGTTCTTTTCAACGCTCATTTTTTTGGAAGTAGTTCTAATTGAGGCATGGGCGTTTTCACCACCCATCCTATGATGGCAAGAAATATTTATGCCAAATTTCATGCCGAATTTTGTCTCTAATAGTCGGACCACGCCCATTTTTTGCATTATATTTTCAAATGAGGTAGTATATTCGGATATACAATTTCACCTTTAAGTTCATACTCGGAGTTGAAAAATTGAGCTCTAAGCACAATTTAAGCCATATTAAATACCGAAAGTAGGCGTGGAAGTTGTCAGATTTCGCCCATTTTCAATACCAACCAGCCTATCCTAACACGAAATATTCATACCAAATTTCGTGATCATAGCTTCATTCGTTCTCTTGTAATCGTGATTTCCACAGACAGACAGACAGACAGACAGACAAACGGACGGACAGGGCTAAATCGACTCAGGGGATCATTCTGAGCCAGGATATCTATACTTTTCTATATCTATTGTAGTTCCTTCACTGCGTTACAAACTTAGTATCAACGTTAATATATGATTTTTCCCTTTTTTAAAGGGAATAGGATATAAAAAACGACTGTTCAAAAAAAAATTACAAAACTCCGAAGCATACAGTCGATATATATCTTAAGTAAAATTTGTAAAATATGTTCAACCTTAATGTTAGAAAACTAAAATTGTAATGAAAATTCAATTCTTTTATTGTTCATATTATGAAAATAACTAAATGTGCTTAGAAAGCACATTAAAATTTATGTGTGACATATAAGCATATAGTAGTCACTGAAAATACGAATTTAGAGCTCGACGAATACGAATTAAACATCGCACTTATGCTCGATGACGTACTCGCCACAATAAGTGGTTCGTGTCTTTTCTAAGCTAAGTTCACAAAACTCGAATTTAATTTCATGCACTTCCAAAAATTGAGTGTGACACTCCCACAATTATTCCATACCATGTGTGAACTTTTTGTCAATAATTGTGTTAGAAGAGTTAGTTGAAAAATGGTTGAGAAGAGTTAGTAAGTCTAAATTAACGGAAATAAACAAAGTCTAATATTAAAATAGGCGTGTCATGCCTAATTGCCATTGTGTTTATACCACTACTTGGAATCGCGAATGTACCAGGCCGGGGTTAGCGTTCTTACCTGTTTGTTTTTAACTTTTATATCTCAAACGGAGGAAAATTTCTGCTCCCTCTATTTCTCCGTTTAACTTCTCGCTCTCTCTTCGTTTTTACTCTAGTTCATTCTTTCTTAATTTTGCACCGATCGCAGGCATCGAAAACCTTCATTTTTCCAAAGATGGATTAGCTAGGAAATTATAGTAAAAGACATACGAAGAATTACATCATAATTTGACGTACGTTGTCATTATTGTTGTGGTGCATGCAACAATGTTATGCGAATGCACTTACTCGTATACTGAATATTTTTTAAATCTGGAATAAACTCGTGAATTTTTACGGTATAAAAATATATTGCTATTTTTATTATTTTCTATCCCCCGAGTTTTTCAGAAAATTTTTATTTAGTGATTAGAAAACTTTCATGAGAATTTCGTATTTTCTTATCGATCCTGTACACTCTCAAAAATTTAACTACAATACCTAAATCTTAACCGATTTTATAAAGTTGGACTTAATTTGATGCTACACGGCAAATAAATTTCGCTTTTATTTTTAACTAACGTACAGCTATGGAGAAATTGTAATAAACCCTGGTATCTGTTCCCACAAGATTTCCATAATAGGAAAATGTTGCTTTGAAATTATTTCTTTATGAAATTAATTAAAACACGTTTAACAAATTTAATTCAAGTCAAGTCTTGTCAAGACTTGTCAATCCGGGTATCATCACCGAAACTTTAGCCATGAAACCTACTTAGCCAAATATAACGCAAACAAAAAAATTGTCGTCCCGTTAGGGTACCTATTGGCACTTGACCGGGTTCCGTTAATTCAGAAATACATTTTGAATCTTAACTGAACTGTGTAACATTTTATTTAAGAGTTGAATGCACGAAATTTTTCTGTGCTGTTATTTTCAATTTCACAAACGCATTCACACATAGCTAAGGGCTAAATTGTTTCTACCCTTAAATTTATCCCGCCTTCAGATGCTAATAAAAAGTTTTTAATATCGATAACTAACGGTACTCTCATATTGGGACCAAGTGTAAAACGGAAATTTTTTAAAAGCGTTGCGAGACCAACAATAGTTTGAATTTCACCAAAACGCATGCCGATGCAGTTCCTGGGACCTTGCCCAAAAGGTAACCATGTCATAGGATGACGTTTCTCTACTTCCTCGGGGGTGAAACGATCGGGATCAAAAACTTCTGGGGCAGGATAAATATCTGGATTATGGTGTATGGCATCCACAGGTATAATAACAATGAGAAGTCAATGTCGAATATTAGAAATCCCTCAAAAATTGCGAATTAAAATAATTCTTTTATTTATACGATGCCGTGGGGTTGTGCATTCCTGGTTTCAGCACCCAATACTTCTTGATGCAAGACTTGCGCAAAATGTTCCGCCACCTGCACCACAATCGGTACCATGATTTTCATCTTGCCGGATGTAAAGGCTGGTGTTAGTTTCGCCCGCAAATTATGCCATTTCGGACCATCCAAATTGAAAAGGTGTCCACTAAGAGTCGCGCTCATTATAGTAGTTTCCCCGATACACGAAGTTTTGAAAATCCTTAATCAACACAGACTTAATTAGCTCAAGATCAAGCACCACCACTGCACACCGCATAAGTAAATATAAGCAACCAAATGATAATTGTTTTTTTGTATTTTCGGTAAAAATCTCAAAACGGCTCACGAATCGATTGTGTCCATCCAACTTTATGCATATTACCGAAGTAAAGACCGGTTTCTCGTGTATGAAACCGCGGTCGGCCCAGTAGGAAATGTGCCGATGTAAAACAAATAAATAAGTGCAGATAAAGCAATAAAAATGCTAACAAACTATAAAGAAAATCCATGGTGATGTTTCCTTCATGCAGTAGAAACACAGACTGATTGGCCCTCCAATCGCTTTTACTGAAATGAACTCGGTTGTTCTTACTAAAGAGAACAATTTGTGCTAAATCATGGTTACTAGCATGTTTTCATTTTCCGGTCAGATACTCATACAACCATTGTGCGAACGCTCATCTTCTATCTTTATACCCTACCCCCGAAGAGATAGGGTGCATTCCCTTTATCTTCCATTTGCAACGTCCCCTTCTATTGCGTTGTAGGGTTATAAAAGTATATATATTCTTGCTAAAAATGACATTCTGAGTCGATTTAGTCCGTCCGTCTGTCTGCCATTCTGTCCATCTGTGTTAATCATGATTACGGCCGAGCAGCAGATTAAGGTACCCACATGAAATCTGGGAGGAATATCCCTTGTTATAATAGTTTTCTCGGGATTGACAATGAACGAAATCGCCTTAGTGCCAACCCTACTTTTTATGGAATAAAATTGCAAAACTAAATTTTCCATTCTCTATTGAAGATTTGATACTAGACATTATAAATCTACCCAAAATCAAGTGCGTGAAGTTAAATTCTCGTTTTGTAAACTTAGCTTAGCAAAGACGCAAACCACTTTTTTGCAGCGAGCACGTAATCGAGCATACACGTGAAGTTCAATTCGCATTCGTTGAGCTCCAAATTCGTGTTTTCAGCGAGCACTGTGTGCTTATATGTCCAATCTAAATTTTAAAGTGCTTTCCGAGCACATTTAGTTACTTTCATAATATGAACAATATTAGGATTGAATTTTCATTAAAATTTTAGTTTTTTAACATTAAGGTAAAATATTTTTACCTTAATGCTCTCAAGAAAAATATGTCCCACCATGGCGCAACTCAACCGTAAGTGCACACTGCCTCTTAATTAAGTACAACTAGTAAGAACGTTATCTTCGGCCTGGCCGAAGCTTATATATCCTATTCCCGGATCTATCGATAACAACGTTCAAATAAAATGTCGGTGGGCTATATAAATATATTATATATTTATATTTAAATTATTATATTTACATTTATAACCAGCCTGTGATGACAGACAACATTCGAACCAAATTTCATGCTTTATTTGTTCTTTTCAACGCTCATTTTTTTGGAAGTAGTTCTAATTGAGGCATGGGCGTTTTCACCACCCATCCTATGATGGCAAGAAATATTTATGCCAAATTTCATGCCGAATTTTGTCTCTAATAGTCGGACCACGCCCATTTTTTGCATTATATTTTCAAATGAGGTAGTATATTCGGATATACAATTTCACCTTTAAGTTCATACTCGGAGTTGAAAAATTGAGCTCTAAGCACAATTTAAGCCATATTAAATACCGAAAGTAGGCGTGGAAGTTGTCAGATTTCGCCCATTTTCAATACCAACCAGCCTATCCTAACACGAAATATTCATACCAAATTTCGTGATCATAGCTTCATTCGTTCTCTTGTAATCGTGATTTCCACAGACAGACAGACAGACAGACAGACAAACGGACGGACAGGGCTAAATCGACTCAGGGGATCATTCTGAGCCAGGATATCTATACTTTTCTATATCTATTGTAGTTCCTTCACTGCGTTACAAACTTAGTATCAACGTTAATATATGATTTTTCCCTTTTTTAAAGGGAATAGGATATAAAAAACGACTGTTCAAAAAAAAATTACAAAACTCCGAAGCATACAGTCGATATATATCTTAAGTAAAATTTGTAAAATATGTTCAACCTTAATGTTAGAAAACTAAAATTGTAATGAAAATTCAATTCTTTTATTGTTCATATTATGAAAATAACTAAATGTGCTTAGAAAGCACATTAAAATTTATGTGTGACATATAAGCATATAGTAGTCACTGAAAATACGAATTTAGAGCTCGACGAATACGAATTAAACATCGCACTTATGCTCGATGACGTACTCGCCACAATAAGTGGTTCGTGTCTTTTCTAAGCTAAGTTCACAAAACTCGAATTTAATTTCATGCACTTCCAAAAATTGAGTGTGACACTCCCACAATTATTCCATACCATGTGTGAACTTTTTGTCAATAATTGTGTTAGAAGAGTTAGTTGAAAAATGGTTGAGAAGAGTTAGTAGGTCTAAATTAACGGAAATAAACAAAGTCTAATATTAAAATAGGCGTGTCATGCCTAATTGCCATTGTGTTTATACCACTACTTGGAATCGCGAATGTACCAGGCCGGGGTTAGCGTTCTTACCTGTTTGTTTTTAACTTTTATATCTCAAACGGAGGAAAATTTCTGCTCCCTCTATTTCTCCGTTTAACTTCTCGCTCTCTCTTCGTTTTTACTCTAGTTCATTCTTTCTTAATTTTGCACCGATCGCAGGCATCGAAAACCTTCATTTTTCCAAAGATGGATTAGCTAGGAAATTATAGTAAAAGACATACGAAGAATTACATCATAATTTGACGTACGTTGTCATTATTGTTGTGGTGCATGCAACAATGTTATGCGAATGCACTTACTCGTATACTGAATATTTTTTAAATCTGGAATAAACTCGTGAATTTTTACGGTATAAAAATATATTGCTATTTTTATTATTTTCTATCCCCCGAGTTTTTCAGAAAATTTTTATTTAGTGATTAGAAAACTTTCATGAGAATTTCGTATTTTCTTATCGATCCTGTACACTCTCAAAAATTTAACTACAATACCTAAATCTTAACCGATTTTATAAAGTTGGACTTAATTTGATGCTACACGGCAAATAAATTTCGCTTTTATTTTTAACTAACGTACAGCTATGGAGAAATTGTAATAAACCCTGGTATCTGTTCCCACAAGATTTCCATAATAGGAAAATGTTGCTTTGAAATTATTTCTTTATGAAATTAATTAAAACACGTTTAACAAATTTAATTCAAGTCAAGTCTTGTCAAGACTTGTCAATCCGGGTATCATCACCGAAACTTTAGCCATGAAACCTACTTAGCCAAATATAACGCAAACAAAAAAATTGTCGTCCCGTTAGGGTACCTATTGGCACTTGACCGGGTTCCGTTAATTCAGAAATACATTTTGAATCTTAACTGAACTGTGTAACATTTTATTTAAGAGTTGAATGCACGAAATTTTTCTGTGCTGTTATTTTCAATTTCACAAACGCATTCACACATAGCTAAGGGCTAAATTGTTTCTACCCTTAAATTTATCCCGCCTTCAGATGCTAATAAAAAGTTTTTAATATCGATAACTAACGGTACTCTCATATTGGGACCAAGTGTAAAACGGAAATTTTTTAAAAGCGTTGCGAGACCAACAATAGTTTGAATTTCACCAAAACGCATGCCGATGCAGTTCCTGGGACCTTGCCCAAAAGGTAACCATGTCATAGGATGACGTTTCTCTACTTCCTCGGGGGTGAAACGATCGGGATCAAAAACTTCTGGGGCAGGATAAATATCTGGATTATGGTGTATGGCATCCACAGGTATAATAACAATAGTACCCTTTTCGATAATATGTTTCGTATTCGGTACTGGATAATCATTTATGGATTTCCGTATAAGAATTGATGCAATTGAGTGCAAACGTAACGTTTCTGTTAGGAAGGAAAAACAGCGGCAATAAATGTATATTAATAAAAGATAGCAAATATGGTAGCTCACTCAAGCAGTCACTGATTTCTTACGTTTTTACAAACTCACCGTGTATGATTTGTTGCAGATATTTTAATTCATTTATGCATTCATAGGAAAATTTATCATTATGCCGCTCCAAAACCGAATTAATTTCGGCTCGTGCCCGTTCCTGTATTGCCGGATTCAACGCCAATTCATAGAGGGCGAAAGCCATTGTACTTGAACTGGTCTCAAAACCAGCCAAGAAGAAGGCAAAGGCTTGCGCCGCTATTTCTTCGAGTGTTAGTTTACTCAATTCATTATTTCTTCGCAGCTCTAGTAGTATATTCATAAAATCATTACGTTGTAGCTTTGTACGCTCTCGGTATTCTACGGTTTCACGCACTACTCCCATGAAGAATTCGGATACATCTTTGGACACCAACTTTATACCTAATTTTCGCGCTAGATCAGGATACGCGTTTGTCAGTGGTATAGCAATACCTATATTTCCTCTTTGGCGGAAGACTTTTTTGCCCATTACACGAAATTGTGTCTCGGGATTATTCAGGCTATTACATTCCAAACCGAAGGCGCAATTGCCGATCACATCAGTTGTGAATCGTGCCAATAATTCCTTTATTTCCACGATGCCTTGGGGTTGTGTGTTTTTTATTTCTGCACCCAATACTTCCTGATGCAAAACCTCCACAAAACGTTCCGCCACTTGCACAACAATCGGTACCATGATTTTCATCTTACCAGACGTAAAGGTTGACGTTAGTTTTGTGCGCAAATTACGCCACTTCGGGCCATCCAAATTGAAGAGATGTCCACTAAGAGGGTCGTCACGCTCATTATAATAGTTTCCACGATGCGCGAAATTTTGGAAATCCTTAATCAACACATACTTAATCAACTCGAGGTCAAACACCATTACTGCACGGCGCATAAATAAATAGAAACCACCAAAAGATGCTTGACTTTTGTACTTGCGGTAAAACTCTCGAAACGGCTCACGAAAACACTGTGTCCGTCCAATTTCACGCATATTACCGTAGATGAAGATCGGCTTCTCGTGTATGACTCCGCGATCGGCCCAGTAAGAAAAGTGTCTCCGTAAAAATAAATAAATTAGTGTGAACAAAGCCACCAAAACTGCAAGCAAATTATAAAATAAATCCATTATGATGCTTCCTTAATGCAGTAGAAACACAGACTGACCGGCTCTTCAACCGTTTTTACTGAAATGAACTCGGTTGTTCTTGTTCAAGAGAACGATTTGTGCTAAATCATGATTATAATCATATTTTCCATTCCCAGTCAGATATTTAAACAAAAATTGTGCGAACGTTCTTCTTCTATCTTTATACCCTACACTCGAACGTATAGGGTACGTTCTCTTTTTCCATCCATTTGTGACGGTTTCTAACGCGTGGTAGGTACATAAAAGTATATATATTTTTATTTAGAATGACTTTCTGAGTTGATTTAGCTATGTCCTTCCACCTGTCTGCTGGTCAGGGGGCTTCGCGGTGGGTGTGGTCGAAACCCAAAGTTTACGGAGGAAGAGACGTCTCTCCCCCGAAAACCACGAAGTGTCTCCATATGAAGTTGTATGGTGGAGTGCATATTCCTACTCAACCGGTTGCCGGAAGCCAAAAACAGAAAGGGGTTTAGATAGGCCTCGATCTTATCTAATGTGCAAGTTCATGCCATACACATGGCATAGGTGCATAAATGAAGCAATTTGCAAAGTTGCAGCCATGGTCGCCGGTTGTCGAGAAATAAAATGTACCTAATATGTATTTAACAACACCGTGTGAGATGGCCCACCGTGGAATTAAACTAATCATGGCAGGGGTCCACGTTAAGCACACAGGCGGAATTCTCTCTGCTGGTTGGTCTGTCTGCGAAATCGTGGTTGCAGCCGAACGACAGAGGTATCGATGCAAATACTACACGAATATTCATTAATTGCGGGTGTTTTTCTAAGCTCAATTGAAATTAAAATAGTAAAAAATAAAACAGAATAACATTAATAAAATTGTTTTATTCACTCGAAAGATCAAGACTAACATTTAAAATGAGTTCGTGCAGATGGTCATGAACAGTCGTTGTCCTTGACGTAGTGCACTCTTGATGTCCAATTTCTGGTCACTTTTACTACTGGCCGTATACAAATAAAACAGATAATGTTGGCCTCCAAGGCGTCAATCATTGTTGGTTTGTTAGCATAAACAAATCGCTTCACGTGACTCAACAGAAAAGAATTGAGAGATTTAACACCTCACGGGCAGGGAAGCCATCTGATAGGTCTATTTCTCTTGACCAACTTATCGTCAAACTTAGATTTCAATAAGTCAATGGTTACCGTTGCTGTATAGCATATAAGAAGCATATTTCGTCTGGATCGATATCATCCATATTTTAAGACAAAACAAAAAAAAGCATTGATCGTGGTGCAGTAACGAGTTCCACTAACTTTAACGCGAACTCCAGCCTAATTTTTGAAGGAATAATGTCCAAAGATGCCACCAAACGGTAAAGTGTATCAAACGGTGAATTTTTGTGAATGTAATGGAGTCTGTAAAGTCTCTTGTGGATCCGTATCGTTCCATATGCAGCAAATTTGCTTATTAACAAAACCGTTAACCCAAAAATTAGCCTAATTGCTGATCACGATAATTTTGCGATAAACAAACGGGTCTGTTTCCAACTGCGCTAGAGCCCAATCGACGAAAGATCGACGCATTTGATGGTCTCGTGGCTTTAATTTCTGCACCAGTCACATCTTATACGGGCGTCGGTCAAGGTATTTGCGAAAAATGTTCCACATGATGGACGGACTAAGACAAATGGTGTTGGCGGGCGGAATTCTGCTCCCAATGACGAATCGATAAATTTGAATCTTCTTCTTCATTTTCATTTACAGCTATAATATTCTCATCAGTGCGCATATTCCTTTAACGTGTTGGAGTTACTGCATCATTCTGAGAGCATGTGGTCTGAAGTCTATCCACAGTTCGACGGATGGATTATTCAAATGAACGATTATGTGCGCCATAAAATACACGAAGTTGTTTATAAGTTTCTCGAATCGAAATAAATGTTCAAAGTAAATTTGCAACGAATGCAAGGACATCCCGAACATAAATATCAATAAGAGCGCTAAGAAGGATAGGCTTTATTGGCAGTTGTCCCTATCGAAAGATCATCTAGGCAAAAAAGACGCCCTCTAATTTGTTGTGGGTTGAAAATGGGTGAATGTCTCCCGGTGCCATATTTACTTCTTTATGAAATGAAATTGTAAAATCTTATTTTTCAGTCCCCATTGAAGTTTTGAAGCTAAAATTTTATGACTGAGAGGTGAGTGTTTGACATTATAAATCCACAAAAATTTGGCGCAGCACTCGCACTATTATAATATACCACATGTGAACCTTCTGAAATAAGTTATATTGAAAATGAGCTATTATATTTCAATTAACCAAAAAAGGGGCTGTAATATCAAAATGGGCGTGTCACGCCCACATAGGATTTATATAATACGTTTAAATTTTGGATGTAGGGTATTTGAGCTTCGACCAGGTCATAGTAACCGCTATTACTTGTTTGTTATTTGTTACTTTCTAGTGTTAAATTGTGTCTCAAGTGAGAGGGAATTCCTCTGTGTCTGCCTATGTTCTCTCCCTCTCTATCTCTTTTATCTTAGTTCGTTCTTTCTTATTTCCTTAATTTTGCGACGATCACCGGCATAGGATACTGTCGCCTTTTGAAAGATGGGTTAGCTTAAAAATTATCGTAGAGGTCATACGTAGGATGTCACATTCATAAAGTTCAATGGATTTAATTTGACTTAAGTTGTCATTAGTGTGGTGGTAGATACAATCAAGTAATGCAAATATAGCCGCTCGTATACTGTTTATTTTTGAAAGTTGGGAGAAACGTAAATATTTACAGTATAGAGATATATTGCTGCTTTTATTATTTTCTTTCCTTCGACTGCTAGCAGGTTGACAAAGCAACTTAAAAACGAGATAAGGATTTGAAAAACAAATGTGATAATTTCCCCCGCGATAAACCGTTTATACGGTTCTTTATTTATTTATTGATTAGAAAACGTTCGTGGTAACCTCGTATCTTCTTGTCAACCTTGTTCACTCTAAAAAGTTTAACTACAATACCTAAAAAAATCTTATCCGATTTTATAATGTTGGATTAAATTTGCTGTTAAACGACAAATAAATTCCACTTGCACCGACGTCTTTTTGACTAACCGCGATTATGGAGAGATTATAATTAATCCTGGTATATGTTCCCGCGAGATTCCCGTAATAAGAAAAAATTAATGACAAAAATTTAT
Source organism: Physocephala rufipes (assembly GCA_963966595.1). NCBI lineage: Eukaryota > Metazoa > Arthropoda > Insecta > Diptera > Conopidae > Physocephala > Physocephala rufipes. Next base: position 29,975,876 of record OZ016505.1, read on the forward strand.
CAAATTTATATTTAATTAAAACTTTCCAAACCGGGGATCATCGCCGAAACTTTAGCCGAGAAATGTACTTACCTAAATGTAATGAAAGCAACACATAATTGTCACCCCCTTAGGGTACCTGTTGACACTTAACCGGGTGTCGTGAATTCCGAAATAAATTTTCAATTTTATCTGAACTATCTAACATTTTATTTAAAATTTAAGAGTTAAACGCATGAAACTTATCTATTATTAAAAGTTAATTGTAGAATTATTAAAACCTCATTCTCATCTAATACGGTTCGTCCCTACTGCATTTTCAATTTCTACGCGCCTTCACAAACACATTCACACATAACTAAGAGCTAAATTGTTTCTACTCTTAAATTTATGCCGCCTTGAGATGCTAATAAAAAGTTTTTAATATCGATAACTAACGGTACTCTCATATTGGGACCAAGTGTAAAACGGAAATTTTTTAAAAGCGTTGCGAGACCAACAATAGTTTGAATTTCACCAAAACGCATGCCGATGCAGTTCCTGGGACCTTGCCCAAAAGGTAACCATGTCATAGGATGACGTTTCTCTACTTCCTCGGGGGTGAAACGATCGGGATCAAAAACTTCTGGGTCAGGATAAATATCTGGATCATGGTGGATGGCATCAACAGGTATGATAACAATAGTACCCTTTTCGATAATATGTTTCGTATTCGGTACTGGATAATCATTTATGGATTTTCGGACTATAATGGGTGCAAGTGAGTGAAAACGTAACGTTTCTGTTAGGAAGAAAAAAAACGACAATAAATGCATATTAATAAAAGATAGCAAATTTGATAGCTCACTCAAGCAGTCACTGATTTTTTACGTTTTTACAAACTCACCGTGTACGATTTGTTCCATATATTTTAGCTCATTTATACATTCATAGGAAAATTTATCATTATGCCGCTCCAAAACCGAATTAACCTCGACTCGTGCCCGTTCCTGTATTGGCGGATTCAACGCCAATTCATAGAGGGCGAAAGCCATTGTACTTGAACTGGTCTCAAAACCAGCCAAGAAGAAGACAAAGACTTGCGCAGCTATTTCCTCAAGTGTTAACTCACCCAAATCACTATTTCTTCTCAGCTCTAGCAGTATATTCATAAAATCATTACGCTGCAGCTTCGTACGCTCACGGTATTCTACGGTTTCACGTACTACACCCATAAAAAACTCAGATATATCCTTAGGCAGAACCTTTACACCCAGTTTTCGCGCCAGATCAGGATATGCGTTCATTAGTGATATAGAAAGACCCCTATGTCGTGTTTGACTTAAAGCTTTCTTGCCCATTACACGAAATTGTGCCTCGGGGTCATTCAAGCTATTACATTCCAAACCGAAAGCGCAATTACCGATCACGTCAGTTGTGAATCGCGCCAACAGTTCTTTTATTTCTACGATGCCTTGAGGTTGTGTATTCTTGGTTTCCCCACCCAATACTTCTCGATGCAAGACTTGCGCAAAATGTTCCGCCACCTGCACCACAATCGGTACCATGATTTTCATCTTACCGGATGTAAAGGCTGGGGTTAATTTCGCCCGCAAATTACGCCATTTCGGACCATCCAAATTGAAAAGATGTCCACTAAGAGGATCGTCGCGCTCATTATAGTAGTTTCCACGATGCGCGAAATTTTGGAAATCCTTAATCAACACATACTTAATCAGGTCAAGGTCGAGCACCACTACTGCACGTCGCATAAGTAAATAGAAACCACCAAACGATGCTTGACTTTTGTACTTTCGGTAAAACTCTCGAAACGGCTGACGAATCGACTGTGTCCGTCCAACTTCACGCATATTACCGTAAATGAAGATCGGCTTCTCGTGTATGACACCACGATCAGCCCAGTAAGAAAAGTGCCGACGTAAAAATAAATAAATAAATGTGAACAAAATCACCAAAAATGTTAGCAAATTATATAACGCATCCATGGCGATGTTGCCTTATTGCAGTAGAAAAACAAACTGACTAGCGCTCCAATCGTTTTCACTGAAATGAACTCGGCTTCACTTGTTGAAGCGAATGATTTGTGCTAAGTTATGATTATTAGCACGTTTTCTATTCCCAGTCAGATATTTAAATAAACAAGCGTTCGCACAGCTCTTCGTCTATCTTTACTCCCTACACCCGATGAAATAGGGTTCATTCATTTATTCCTTTGCAACATTTGCAACGGCTTCTAATACGTGGTATTAGAAAAAGTATATATATATATATATATATATATATATATATATATATATATATATATATATATATATATATATATATATATATATATATATATATATATATATATATATATATATATATATATATATATATATATATATATATATATATATATATATATATATATATATATATATATATATATATATATATATATATATATATATATATATATATATATATATATATATATATATATATATATATATATATATATATATATATATATATATATATATATATATATATATATATATATATATATATATATATATATATATATATATATATATATATATATATATATATATATATATATATATATATATATATATATATATATATATATATATATATATATATATATATATATATATATATATATATATATATATATATATATATATATATATATATATATATATATATATATATATATATATATATATATATATATATATATATATATATATATATATATATATATATATATATATATATATATATATATATATATATATATATATATATATATATATATATATATATATATATATATATATATATATATATATATATATATATATATATATATATATATATATATATATATATATATATATATATATATATATATATATATATATATATATATATATATATATATATATATATATATATATATATATATATATATATATATATATATATATATATATATATATATATATATATATATATATATATATATATATATATATATATATATATATATATATATATATATATATATATATATATATATATATATATATATATATATATATATATATATATATATATATATATATATATATATATATATATATATATATATATATATATATATATATATATATATATATATATATATATATATATATATATATATATATATATATATATATATATATATATATATATATATATATATATATATATATATATATATATATATATATATATATATATATATATATATATATATATATATATATATATATATATATATATATATATATATATATATATATATATATATATATATATATATATATATATATATATATATATATATATATATATATATATATATATATATATATATATATATATATATATATATATATATATATATATATATATATATATATATATATATATATATATATATATATATATATATATATATATATATATATATATATATATATATATATATATATATATATATATATATATATATATATATATATATATATATATATATATATATATATATATATATATATATATATATATATAATTATATATTCTTGCTCAGAAAGACATTCTGAGTCGATTTATCTATATCCGTTTATCTGTCTGTCTGGCTGTCTGTGGAAATCACAATTACAGCAGAAAGGAAAGACATATCCACATGAAATTTGTCATTGCACAGCCTACAGTTGAATTGAAAAATGGGCGAAATCAGACCAGCGTCACCTCTACTTCTTAAAATTACTACAGATTTATCTGTGTTAAATTTAATAGGTATTGAAGCTTTAACAGGTATTAAATTCGAATTTACAATTTAATACAAAAGTATACTTCCTTATATTTTTTTGTAGTGGAAGGTGTTATCCTCCTCCCACTGGTAAAGATAGTCACAATGGCATGAGAACGTTGTACCCAAAATATATGTTGCATTCATTTTCTGCCTCTATAGGCCGGTTAGCGTACGTAGAGGGCCTAGTCGAGCCAGTGATACACACGTTTGACTCTACTTCTTAGGGTCGATGCACATTCATCGGTGTTTATAACTCATTTCCTCAGACTATAAAGAAAACATGAAACTAAAATTGTTGTAGAATTATCAATCTCAATATGTGAACTCTAAAAAAGCGCCCACTGGTTGCTGAATGAAGGCTATAAATTTATATTACAGCTGTAGAGTACATGATATTCAGCTAGGTCGAAGCCAGCTTGCCTACTTGTTTTCTAATTTCTCTTTATCCACGAACTCACGAATTGGATTCATAAAAAAACATCCAGAGATCTAAAAAGACAACTCTCTTTATCTATTTTTTTTTAAGACATATCTTCGAGATGATGAAACTGTTGCAGTAAAGAAACAACAGGCTGTAAACAAGGGTGAATTAAGGTATATTTTAATCTTTACAGATTTCTGGCAGTATCTCGCTGGGTTAAATAATAACAACGTAATCGCTTAATGTCAGCATTGTCTTTCCTTTAAATGAGAGATGTGTTTCTCTTTTAGAAAACAACATATTCTAATTCACCATTTGTACATTTCTTCTTTATTTGGCAAAACAAAAAATGACCAAGGTGGGGAAAGATGTAAAAATATTAAATATTTATTTATGCACAATACTTGAAGAACGCGATAATTAGGACAATTAGGAAAATCTCATGATTGTTTGAAGTATGTCGCGGTTTTATCGTGGTGATAATAAATTAGACATGTGGTGAGCAATTAAGGAGGCGATAATGGTAATTCGTGTAGAAATCGAGTAAACCAGTAAACAAGTAAAAGTTACTTGAATAAAAATTTTTCGCATTCGACTGGATTATAATAAATCGGCCGGTTTAATCATTGGTCATTTACGACCGATAAACAAATCAACAAATTTTTATTTGAAAAACAGTATTCCTCAAAACCTTTAGGTATCAGGAATGTTTTTATGAACGCAAAATTATTGGACTTTGAACAGAAAGTTAATGGATTTGAAAAATCGCTGATGTATGTTTTTGATCGGTAGAACGTGTAAAATACCCATTCGAGACGAGGACAGAGAAAATATAATACCCATTCGACAGGAATAGAGAAAATTAACAACTCCTAGAATCAACAACAACTCCTAGTCCTAGAATCATCTTCTAAACCGATTTAAGCCTCTCCATCCGCCTGCCTACCGGTCTGTATATCAATCTGTCTCCCTCTGTTTGTCGGCCTGTGTGTCGGGAGAAATGACGATTACAGGATAGAGAAAAGATGTAGTATCGTGAAATTTGACACAAATCTAAAATTAATGCACTATAGATTAGTCTTCCTTGCTATTTTCTGACATAGTTATATTATATACACTAATATTTCGTCCATCGTTATTTATCATTATTTGAAAAGTGTGCGGTTTTACTTTGTGCTCAATAATTGATATCATTCTCTAAAATTGCTTGAATTTTTGCCTTTATCGCATTGGAATTGATAAATTGAATATACTTTCAGAACCAGATAAGCGAACAAGTCGCAATGACTGGGGACTCCAAAGTCTGATCACCTCTCCTTGTTTCCTTTTTTTTGAGTGTTTATTCATTATCAATGGTCGGTTCAATATTCGCGATTGTTTGCTCAATAAATACGATTAAGAAACCAATATCAAGAGTTCAAACAGTGGTCTAAATTGCAATCTAAAGTGGTATAAATTGCAATCTAAAGTGGTCTAAATTGATCTTAAAATCACCTAGAATCACTTAGGCAGAGCACGCCGCATTTTTAATATTACTCCTCCTTTATATTTGCTAATTTGGATTGAACTAACTTATCTACGATATAACTTTTCTCAAAAATTACCGCACATGGTATGTTAGAGAAGTGGGCACGCAATGCCCATTTCGTCTGAATTTATAGTATCCAACGCGGCGTTCCCAGCCATACAGCTGAAAATTTCAACAGAGGCTGAACAATTGTGTTCTTATGTTGTATTGTAAAAAGTAGGCGTGGTCAGATTTTTCCCATCGACAATATAGCTTTATTTGTGATGGCAGAGATGACTCGTACCAAATTTTATAACGATAAATCTATTCGTTCCTTTGTAATTATGATTTTCGCAGACAGACGAACAGAAATGGCTAAATCGAGAACTAAGTTAATACTCCCTCAAGCCCCCAGGTGTAGGGTATAGAAGGAGTGAAACCGACTTCATTGAAACCCGTAACGATCTTGACGACGATAATCCTCTCCGGCCAGCGGTCTTCTTGATATCAGCGACGATTTCGATGTCGATAACTGCTACAATCCAGAGACCATTGATTTTCTGAGTGAGCGATTTCATAATATTCTCAATAGCAATCTTAACAATAACAACCATACTGCAGTTATGTCAACAATGCGTATGTCTAGCCGTTAGTGGGTTCTAAAAACGATTATATAAATGACTAGACCATCTCGAGATCACCTCGTCATCAATTATAAGCAACTTATTGTTATTGCTGTGTTGGTGTGCATCAAGGTGTTTCTTCTTGTCCTGTTAAAGGGAAGGGGGAAAGGGATTTCCATATATCTTTCTGTTTGTCTATTTCATAATTTGCGAAACCATAACACAGTGGTGTTCAAACATAAGTTTGATCTTATTATAGTTTCTTTACTCTGTTATTTCACCTCGTATTTTGCGATACGATTTTTGCCTTCATCTACGCCTTCTATCTTCGTGTTAAACGTAAAGCCAAACGCTAATCTAATAAAATTGCTAACTTATTGAAAATGTGGAGGGTACTGAAGCACCGAATGGTTGTTGCAGCAATTTCAAATGCCAAATGAAACGGTTAAACGTTTTAGATTTAGCGCTGAATGGAGCCTTGTCTGGACTCTAAAGGAGTTTTAAATGCAATATTAATGCGTGACTCGAGCCATCGTTTATGTTCGAGTTTTATTCTTTCTTTAATTTACAAGTTTCCGTATGAGCATAATAATTTTGATTCTGAGGGGGTGGCAGAGAGGGCAGAGGTTGGGTTGAGCCTCATGAATCTGCGTTTTGTATGATTGCTTGGTTCGATGTGGTGCGGTTTCGGTGAAACGATTCGCAACAATAGCTTAGCAAAAATTTGAATAACCAGTTCTAAATTTATATCCCATCGTTTACTAAAGCCAACACTGTAACGAAAGCAGCAACAATAACAATAATATCATCAATAAACAATAAAAATATATAGATGCACTTTTAGAACGTAACTTTTTGTTAATTGTAACTGGTGTTATTGAAGATGGAGGTTTTTGGACGTTATGATATTCTAATATTTCTATCAATTGAAAACTGTATTAGACTGAGAATCCAATTTCAGAACTGAGTGATTAGATTTAGAGGGTCTTAGATAGAGTTTATGTCTAGCATATTTTCAAAAGAAGTTATATTTTCGTTTAACTGAAAAATCTTGAAACTCTGATGAATATTTTAATCGACTATTCGAACCATTCGAATTTTGAATATTTTAAATTTTCGCGGTATCATCGCGTATGCCAGTAACTGTAGTTCAGACCACCCCATAAAGACCAACAAATTTCATTAATTTCAAATGCTAATTGAACTATTTAGCTTCTCTACAGTGTCAGTATTAGGAAGGACGTTATTTTCGCAAATTTGGTTCTATAAATTTCAAAAACTTTAAAATTAAATTAATGAAATATATTCAAAAGCGACAACCGTATAGGAGAAAACATAAAGAAGCCGATAATGATAGTATTCCATTTTCATCGTTAATCATGTGGGATTTTGTAATTCCCTCTACCAATTTCAATGTTTTACAAAAGAATGAAAAATACATGGTGAATGGTAGAGAAGAACAGCGATTCACCATCCCTATCATCATTGTAACAACAAAAAAGTGCAATTATCGAGGGCCTAGGAAATCATTTACGTGATCGTAATACGAGTATGCCCTGAGGTGACAGCCATTCTAGTATCCATTTTAGGGTTTACTATCACTCCCATAAAAGCCGAGAAGAGACAACAACAACAGCGTCATTGCGACAACGCTACAAATCAAAGCAACGCATTTTGTATGCGAGGTTTATTTTAAATTTATTATGTCTATTTAACGCGTAAATAATTTCAGTGTATTCGCATATGGTCATATATTTGTTTGTAAGCAGTGTAGATGTTTACTTACCAACACTTTGTTGGTTTGGCCATCAGAGACTGGACAGAATAAATCCTACCTCTGTTAAAATTTGATTATAGATTATTCTTGATTTTGGAGTGGGATGATGCTCGCTGGTATTTGCGTGACATTGGTTTTATTGCAAACAAATGCGCCAAACCACACCACGCCACAATACTGAACGTCCGGATATGCATAATTTTCTGCAGTTTGTATTTACGATACAATAATATTAAAAACAACAATAGCAACAGCTTTTTTTGGGCAGTTTGATAAATTTCAATTAACTTTCATTGTTTTTTATTTTTTGGTTCTTATTGAGCTTTTACCTATCGCTTCTATTGTTTTATGTTTATTGTTGTTGTTGTTGTTGTGTTCCATTGTGCTATATTATAAAAAACGTCATATTGCTCATAACTGAGGATATATTATAACTGTCTTGGGTTCTCTGTATTCTCTAATTTCCTCCGAAAAAGCATTCTAACAATAGACAGGTATAATCATTAATCATTGATCAATATTCGATAATCAGTGTGCTAGACACGTCTCAAAATTTTAAAAGGAACTGAAAAATGTGAGTTTTCGTATGCATCTCATAAAAAAAATCGTTCAACTAGGCTGGTTTTTCCCAATTTTCAATCCCAAAAAGCCTATAACAAAGCAAAGACAAAGAATATTCACGCCAATTTCTATGTCATTATCTCTTTGTAATCGCGATTATCACCGATTTTTTTTTTGTCAAATTAATCTCTTTCAGCTTTCGATTTGTTGGTTTTTTTCTACTCGATACGATTTATTAAATATAATGATATATTAAAATGATTGTGTATTGAAATTATCGTGAATTTTTATCGTATAGTTATTGTAGCTTAAACACTATTTGATTATCGTATCGCTAAAGCCATCAAGATTCAGTCAAAATTTTTTTTAAATTGTTCGAAATTAATTCATTCACAAATTGATGTCATTAAAATATTATGATCGCATCGAAATTTCCGGAACATATTCATTAAGCATAAATAGATCTACCCACGCTACACGCCCACCTACTCCACTCCATTTTATAGCCTATACTACAAAATTTTATAGTCTTCCTTACTTTTGTCTCAATCTGTAAATCCGTAAAATTATGTCTCGAATTTCAAACGAATTCTTTTGGCTTATTATGTTTTAATAATGGCAAAATGGTTAATATTTTAATGGTATTGGCTGAAATCGTTAAATATTTAAGCCATCCGCTGTCATGCGTTTCACATTTACAAAAGCTTTTATTAAAAATTTATTTGTTTTCGGTTAAAAGATTTGTGGGCGGTCTCGCTGTGTAAACGTATTTCGTCGCCATCGTCGCACCATCGGGGTTGTTGTTGTTCCACCAATTTCTTCCACCAATTCCACAGTTAACGAAGTATACTGATGGTCATTATTAAAATCAACAGACAGGAAAGAAATAAAACTGTGCAAGGATTCAATTTCAATTTCAAATGAACTGATTGGGAATGCGTGCAACGTACAAAAATTCAACGAATTGCAAGAAACCGAATGGCATTTTCCGAGTGTAGATTGTGAGAGTGCGTGTGCATGTGTTCGTAACGTATTGGGACAATTGTTTGAACGAACTCAGACTAAAGGAAGGAATGGACGAATAATGAACCAACTGACAGAGATCCGGCATCGTGAACGAACGAAAGCAATAGAGAAAAGTTTTATGTGTTTTTGTGTTCAGAAAAGTTGCAAAAAAATAGCAAAACCATTTTTCATTTTTTACTATAAAACTCAATCTCTTGAGTATTTTCCTGCGTATTTTGTTGTTACAATTTTTATTTTGTTGTTTTATGATTAAGTTGTCTGGCTGGGTTGGTTGTCTGGAAATATGCGTGAACAATGACAGTGTCTCTCAATCTGTCTACTCTTTGATCACCACCAAGATGATGGTGTAGTTTAGTATCTTGTGTGGGAGGGCACATTTGACGCACCACTGCAGTTTCACGCCGCACACGTATGTATTATTTTCAAATGTTGGCTAGTTAACATTTTAGCCACGAGTTTGTTGTAAATACTGTCAACGATTTGTTAGTGATTACTGGAGTATTGCTTACGATTTTAGTAGAGCGGTTGTGGCTTCTATAATTGTTTTCAAATTTTTTTGCTTTTGTGTTCTGTGAAAGCTATAAAAATGATGTACGGATGACTGCAATTTTTTATGTGCAATAAAAGTGAGGTCTAATCCGTGAACATGAAAGAGTGATGGGTTTTAATGGTGAAATGTTAACTTAATTTTAGGAATACAGACTAAATAGTATGACTATAAGTTAGGACATGATTTTAAAAAAGTAATGATTTGTAATATTTTCTCAAAATAATTTGCTACTAAAGTTATATGACCACTTCTTTATTTTTTAAATATTCTAACTTCTGGCAGCATCTTCTTATGCAGCCAAAGCAATTTAATAGCAATTTAATACATACTTCGCTCTCAGAAATTGCTTGTTCCTCCATTAAGACCTGCCACTAGTGAAATATTTCGAATTTTAAAATATCATTTTTTAGAAATATAATTTTTATTTAATGTAGTAGGAAAGCTTTACCCCGAATTTCATTTATGAGCGTGTCAGCATGTTTTCATAAATTTAAAATATTCAATTTGAAATCTGTGAAATGAAATTCTTTGATATAGTTTTATAAATTAATATAAAGCTTATTGTTTTGTGGGGAAAAATATAATCAAAATGTATTCCAAATGGGGGGATCTACTAAAAGCCAGTGTCCCTTCATCACACATGCTGCGTCATGCGTCTGCGTCAGTAAAGGTTTTTTCATTTTTCCTTATATTCTTTAATATATATTAAAATATTTTTAAAAATGTGTGTGGTCTATAATGGTTGGTTTCCAAAAAATCTTAAATGTATTTTATTTACTCGTGACCCATATACAGTCACAACTACGAGTTTTTGTTGCCCTCCAGATCCTGAAATCATTCCGAAATTATTTTAAAATTTTCAAGAAAAGTTTTCTTGTCTGGTATTTGAAAGCACACTACTTACTAAAGTAGATATATTTTATTAAATGGTCTTATAAAGTAAAGAAACATTACTTAATTTCTAATTAATTAAACTGTTATCTTTCTTATTTTCAGGTACGTCTAACCAAAATGTTTGCAGTCAAAAAATATTAAAATAAATTTGGTAAGCATATTGTATTGCTTTGTGTTTGGGAACTGGGAAAATTAATAATTAATAAGGTAATTATTATATTCTACAGTCCATACTCTTTAAACAACAGGCATGTGGAATAATTTGAAACTTATAAACAAATATGAAAAACTGAACTATGTCATTTCATATCGAATAAAATCGTTTCGTATCGTATCGTATCGTTTGGTAAACACATAGTCTAGTATGTGTGGTTAAATTATTCATAGTAACCTAATCCTGCAATTGAAACCTCAACAAAAACCTCAACAAAATATTAATAACAACCTAATCTCACCTAATCAATAATTTAATATCAAACTCCAATACTTTACGGTATCAACATGGTCGTGTGTTTCGAATAATATTTTCCTATTCCATGAAACCTAGTTCGGGATAATTTTTCATTTATTTCGTATCATTTCCTAATATTGACTTTGATTTGCAAGGTTTATTTTTTCCCACTTCTCACACATTTTGTTTTTTCCATTTCCCTTCCTTGCGTACAACGTTTTCACCAACGCATAGTCGACACAATTTTTTTCGCTAGCCGGGGTAGTTTACTATCATATTTGACTAAGCTCTTCGTATATTAAAATTTTCAAATATTCGTATTTTGCGCTCAGACAAAGTTTACTTTTCTTCTCACTTCCATTGAAACGGTTAAGGATAAGAGAAAACCGTATGCGTCTGGGTGTGCGTGCGTGTGTATATTCTCTTCTCTTACGTTTCGATTTTCGCAGCTTCATATTCTTGTGTTTTTTTTATAATGATTTATTACTTTTGGGGAAAAGGGACTTTCTTAACCGAAACCATCATCATCATCCATTCCGGTTCTCTGGTGGCGCTCAAGTCCAAAGTCTTTAAACTTCGAATAAGTATTGATTTTGTCTACTTCATTTTTCTTTTTTAAGACTTTTTTAAGAAATTTTAAAAGTGTTAGGGAAAAGTTTATTTTTGCAGGTTTTGGAAAATTAAGAAACGTATATGTTTTCGTTATAACATACTCCATGACTCCATGACTTTTTCTCGTTCATTTTTGTTTTTTTTTTCAAGAATTTTTTTATTTTACCTTTTCGTCTTTTTCGTTACTCCCTATTTTCTTTTTACCGAGATTACTCGTTTTTATCTCTTCACCGAAGCACAAATACCGCATTTGTAGATTAATAACATCGATTCTTTTTTTTCTCATATTGATATCGATTTTATCGTTTTGGTTTTGCTTCCTCAAAAGCAGTTATTGATTGCGCAACTTTCATTTGGAATGGATTTTATTCGAACGTTGAGCGATATTGAGATTGCTTCCTCTAATGACACTTGTGTGAGTGTGAGTATCAGTATGAGTACAGTTGACGAGTACTTTAGCGAACATTGGAAACTCAATTCACAATATTGCATCTTCTAAACAAATAACGTTTTAAGCTTCATGACGAAATGGCAGGGAGGATTATGTTACAGGGGAAGACATTTTAGAACACGATAATGTGAAAATTAATATGAAAAATTTACTCAAAGCGCTGATTACTGAGTGTGCTCTCTCGCAGTGTAAAAGTTGCTGAAAGCTTTATATGATTTTTTAATAAAAATTTTAAAAAAACAAACAGCTTTATATGATTTAAAATTGATTTTATATGAAAAAAATATTTGTGTAACTTTCTTGAGAATAGACTGTAAATCGTCCGTAAGTATCCCTCCCTTCTCTGAGCTCTTGTGTTTCCCATCCTCGATTTATCTTTGATTTATATGCAGATAATAATTTACTTAAATTAATATAATTATCATAATGTGCCACTAATGGCTCCGCCGCAATTTTTAACAAGCGTCGACCAACCATTCAATTCCATCATTATTCACATACCCACTTCATTACAATATACCCTTAATTTTTCCCATCAAAATGTAAGTATGCCCCCAGGTAACCAGACGCAATACACATACAAATACCAAACATAGCCAAACATGCCCTCCGTACACTCAGTCGCACTCGCTTCGTATCCATACAGTAAATACATTTAGTAACATTACGTTGTTGTTGCCGTTATTGCCGTTGTTGTTAGCTTGCATGACGAATGTCATCAGACATTGGGTGGGTAGTTGTTGGTATTTGCATGAACTTGTCACCCCATCAACAAACCAAAACACCTCAACGGCCTTAATGGCATCGAGGGCAATACACGGCACTCCTTAAATTTGTCACCACATCCGTGACACCACCATGAACCACCAGAACTATCATCATCACGATAATCATTATCGTCATCATGAAGATACAATACACCATAGGGAGTATTTTTCTTTCAGAAACCCTTTCGAACAGAAGAGAGGGTATTCATGTAATTTCCTCCCGCATTTACGAAAGTATGAAGTGGGTTTGCTAAGGGACTAATACTATCCTTACTAAAAGCGAGAGCACAAAGTGTTGCCACATTCAGGTAAATAAAGTAATTAAACTGTCGGTGCACACAAACTTTTACTGCTCTTACAATGAAATTTTGTGGAATTTCCGTTTACAGTATTTTTCTAAACCCCAAAAAAGTTTGTTTGTTAAGGGTTTGCAAGTCTCTTCGAGGGTGCCTTGCTATTGCTGGTGTTTCTGTTTGTGCTTAATAAATATTTTAGCTTTAGTTTTTAGTATCATTTTCATAGAAATGCTCTTTGAAAAAAATTTTAATTATTCTTTATGTCAACGTAAATTATGATAATAATTAATATTACTTAATCCTCTCTATTTAATTTTTTTATATAATTCTCTATGGCACGTACCGACTCGTTCATAGATATCATTAGGGGTAATAAGCCAATTGAATTAAATTAATTTGACTTCTAAAATGTAACAAAATGTAATTATTATTATTAATGCACATAATTTTGTCATTATTAAAATTTAATTACGAGAAGATTGAAGCAGTGCATATAATATTTTTGTTTCTTTATAAATCGATCGGGAGAAGAAGAACGATAACGAAAAAATTAAAAATAAAGTTGAGACCAAAGTTTAAATTGAAAATCAACTTAAGCCTTATTCTAGACTTTTTTGGGAATTCATTAAAAGGGACGTCATATATATAATTTTTTTATATAAATGGTACTACTGACACTATTGAAGAAGCAATTGGTCAATACAGGTGAGACATAATAATCTACCATCATATTTCGTAACGTAATCCTTTATATCCTCAAACGCACTTTTAATTAGTTTGTGGAGCTCTCTCTGCCCAATATACTCGCCTCTTCACTGCGATTGTTCTCTGTGATTAATTTCTAGCAGAAAATTCTATATCTCTTCAACTCTTTTAAATTCTTGAAATATTTGGAACTTTAACTGTTCTTGACAAAACTTATTTTCCCTCATGATTAACCACGCTATACGTGGAATTCAAACAACAATAAATCTTCTTCAAATCTCTTCTTTTACAATTCATCCTGTCCAACTACAAGAAACACCCACCAACCATAATTTAGTCAGTCAGATCAGTGATAGACATCACTTCATTTCCAAGCAATAAAATTTAATATGAAATGATGAATCGATCAATGTTATGAAGACGATACCTCAGAAATTGATTCATGTGATCGAATAAAAGATTTCTGCGAACAATTTCGTAAAGCTGTCAAAGTGAATTGTTGCTTTTGGAGTTCCAGCTGCGGTTCAGCAGTCACAAACATGTCAATATTTTTATGAAGTAACGAATTCAAAAGAATTTTGAATTCCTTTCTCCTTAACCAAGCCCTGATTGTCACTATTCATGAACCCTGGATGTCTTTTACATTGGTTTGTTATCAAATTGACATTCGCGATCATCGATTGGGGGCGCATTAATAAGAATATTACTAAGAATTACGGTGAACAGAAAGAGGTGGACCCCTCACAGGAACTTTATCATCAGGCCACTTTCAATCATAATTAACTCGCTTTATACGGAATCCATAAAAAATTGCAGTTATTCATTTTCGTTTTTGACAATTCTGTCTTCTCGGAGGGAAATTCATTCAGTCCAACCTCTACCCTCTCATCGCAAAATTTAATTTGAAATTGATTCTTATCATTAGTTCTTATGCATGAATTTCATATTTAAAAATCAATCATTGACTCGTATGCAAAAGTAAGAAACAAAAAAAAACAGACTCCGAAATCGAAATCATCAGAAGCCCACTCAGAAAAGCCGAGAGATCATCAGAAAGTGGGAAGAGACCAATGAAAAAACTCAAGTCAAACGGATGGATAGATGAACAGATGGATGGAAGGTTATTTACTGGCAACGTGTCAAGCCATCAGTTTAACCAACTCAAGTTAAGGATGGTTTCTTGAAACGTACCAAGCCTTCTTTTCATCCGTGAGACAAATTTAACTATTGGAAAAATCTATAAATCTCTAAAAAATCGTATTACTTTGCCTTCAACTCAACTTAAATTGTTTCCCTTGGCGTTTTCTATCCTTGTTATTCTTTTGTATTGTCTTGTTCTTCTTCTTCTTCAGACTCATACATTAAACGCCCGTAAGAGTCTGATTATTGGGCTTTGACATTGTGTATGTCTTTCGAATGAACTTCATCCAGACACGCACACACTTGAACGCACATTCACTACACAAATCTGACAACCCACAATAAAGGCTTATCTGATTTTACTTTTTCCAATTTCAGCTTCTTCTTTCCTCTGGTTTTCTTTTTCTCTTCTTCCCTCTTTCGTTTTCTTTCACTCAGTGAGGGGCGGGTCCTCACTAAAGACAAAGCATAAGCACTCACCTATCTTTTCACTTAATTTTTCCATTTGGAAATCAATCGAAATCATGATTTTTCTTTTTCTACTTCTCCGCCCTTTTCTACTTCTCCGGTTCTTTTTATCATTACATCATTTGAATACTCTATTTTATAACAACAATCCCACCAGCAACATCAATAATATAACAATAAAACCTTCCGTCATCTTTTCGTTGATCCTTTTTACCTTTATTTCATATTTTTCTTCCTTCTACAAAATCAGTCTCATTCTTAAAACCGTCCATCTTTCGAAAAATCTGCTCGATTGATTGAAATAATCTTCTAAAATGACTTTTCTTTGTCGGCTTATATAGATATTGTTGTTTGAAATTCATTTTACATGACTCGGAAATTTATTTACCTTTAGTGAAAGAGCTGAGTGTGCTCAACTCTTATTCGAAGCAGACTTCTCGTAGAAAGGGATTAAAATATATTAAATAGAAATTTGAAAAATTTCCTCTCTTAGCTTTAATAATTTTCGACTTTGAACTTTGCTAAGATTATATAGCTATCATACAATATTCATTGGTTGAAACTGTTGGGCTTAATTTGCCATTTTAAAAATGGGTGTCAACAGATGACACTACATAAAAAAATGACAAAAATATGAATGATCGGTTTTAAAACAATTCTTTACAAAGTTTTGCCTGCACGAAGACTGTGATGTTTTTCGAATTAAGTAAGGAAATAATTACTTTCTAAAATTTCACACTCTTCCATATATTATTGATTAAAATTTGTATCGTATTTGGGTTTACAAGATGTCTTTCTCACAAGATGCTGTCTTGATTACAATTCATGAAATGCTGCTCCTCAGAAGTTTCTCTCTCGTTGGCAGATTCCACTAAAAATATTTGGAAACGTGTATGAAATGTGTATCTATGAGTATTGTTTTGCTACGATGCATATTATATACTTTTATTTTAAGCATGGGTAGATATTGTTTAATTCAACAAACAATACCCGCCCACTTTTTTGTAGTGGAAAGTTTGAATTTCGCAGCAATCATAATATGGAATGTATATATTTTTTAATATTGCGAATTTCTTTTAGCGCCAATTTACTTTGGGGGAATCCCAGAAGGACCCCTACGATAAAATATTCGCAATTTTCAGGGCCTTTCTATCTCGTAGCATTAAATATTGAATTCTTTCTCACTTCTAAAGATTAAAAATTGAAAAAAAGAGTGGAAAGTATTTTACATTATTTCTGAGAAAATAGATCTGCGCATTCTCCTGAAAGAATTAAATAATTTTTTTCTACGACAGTATAAAGGAAAAATATGAAAAGATATAAGAAAACGAAATATAAATCTTTTAAATGTAAGAGTTTTTACTTTTATAAATTAGTTGGCCTTTGCAGCAGGTTGATTGTGATTTCTTGGAAAATATATTTATACAATCTAGTTCTAACTGATTGTGTTGCTTCTTCTTGTGGTTGTTGCTTCAGTTTGCCCAATTGCGCTTCATCAATCCAAGTCATACATAAATTCATGAGTTTCTGCAGAAGGAAATAAACATTTCGAATAAAGAAGTAAAAGCAACCAAAAAAGAACGAAATAGCAACACCAGCACACTCATTAAAACTGCAGCATCTGTGCTAAAATCTTGGTAAAGGATAGAAGAAAGGATGTACGTCAGAAGAAGGAATACAAAAAAAACGATACTAACTGCTGGTGATGATGCTGGCCACATTCACAGACCAAACACGCTATCTGTCCAGCTATCCATCAATGTTATAGCGGGCAAAGTTCTTTTCGTCGTTTTCGTTGTTGCCTCCAGCAGGTACCGTTTCGTTTTTTGTGTGTGGTGAAAAAAGAGGCAAATATTTAACACTTGATTGAGCTCATCTAACAATCTCTTTTGGCCAATGCGGAGGATGTTGATTTGGAATGATTGAAGATAGTTGTCCGATGGAATATGATGACGGTGATTGGTTTGGTAATGATAGCAATAATCATGCTGAGAAGTTAGTACTTATGATATGATGAAAATTGTGCTCGTGGAAAAAGAAATTGCTAGTGATTTAAATTGTAGTGTTTTTTGTACTCGTTTCGAGGTAGTTCGGTACAGGGTTCATATGTCTAGTAGATGGTAATATTAACCACGATACCTAAGGATTCCACAGAGATTATTAAAATGGCAAAGACTTGTGACTCCACTGATGAAACCTTCCAGATTCGTGGTCTTTTATCTATCACCCTGTAGAAGTCTCGAGTACTCGTGGAGCAATACTCATAGGATGTAATAAAAAGATAAGACTCAAAAAATAAAGTAATGGAGAAATAAATGCCAGAAAAATATACGAACAATACCAGAAAGTAAAAGTGGAAAAGAAGCGGGTGTAAAGCGAAACGTGAATTAGCATAAAATCGATAAAGAATTAAAATTCCCGTGAATTTTCTTGGTAATGAAACATGTTGCAGACGACATTCTTCTTGTGACACACATCCGTCTTGTGACATACTTAAGTCCCTTTTTCTGTTTCATGCAAATCCAAAAAAGCACAACTCAAGAAACGTTCGCAAAAACGCTATGGAATTATTAACAATTTTCTTTCTTTCTTTTCCTTCTTTTCCGCCACACTAATTCTCAACCCAATTCTTTCACATCTTTTGTCAAAAGTCACGAACAAGTGTTTCTTTTTTTGTGTCCAAACGCAATATTTGTGTTTGGTATTAAATTCAAATTGTAGGTTGACGATTCTAGAAAAGAGAAAAGTCGAATTTGTCATGCTTTTCAAATTTAAATAAATTCACACAATTATTCACAAAGGAAAACAAAGGAAGGAAAATTTAATACGAGCTTATGCATGCCGGACATTGATTGGCAACAGCTTGCATTTTTGTTCGGGCTGTTGTTTTCGTGTCTTCCTTGTGGTTTACTAATAATTGAGTGGCACAAAAAATACTAAAGGGAAATTGTATAGAGTTAAAATCCAAATTAAAGCTGAATTTTATTTTGAATATGAAAAGAATTAAAGCTTGTCGTTTTTTTTTTTTTTTTTTTTTTTTGATTATTCGATTTTAGAACACTGAACAAAGGGTTCATTTATTATTGTGAGGCTAAAGTTGTGAATTGTAGATAACTTATAGTCTTGATGGAACGGACTAAAACTGAAATTTTCGTTAGCATTTTGAGTACTAAGAGAAATTGACAACATTTGCGCCGTCTTCTCGGATTTTTTTAATAAAATTACTACTAATAACTTCCAAATAAAAACCTTTAGCAACGCTTTGCCATGCATAATTTACGATTATAACCAAAAAAGGTGTAGTCCTGCACGAACGCATCCATAACCAACTCACATATCTCAAGGAAATAAATAATATATGCGATATCGTTCCTACCTTAAAGGCAACACATGTGCTGCTTAGAGTTGCCCATAAATTCCTGAATTTATTAAAATATTTTTCTCATATTTCTTCTTTTTCTTCTTCAACTTCTCATGCCAGAGACAGCTGACTCTGCCATCATTGTCTTATCACGAGACGTCACATCACAATTCTCTTCGACTGCCAATCATTGCGGATCTCAGAGACTATCATCATCAATAGAGCACCATTTTCCCCTGTCATTGCTCTTTGTCTTTCTCTCTCCGAACCTTCCCCACGCATTACATCTTTACGCGAATCACCTTTTCGAACAATGTTTGACTGCACTGACTGCCATCGAGCCCTTCAAATGTGCATCGAGTGTCACATCGAAACAGCAATGCATTTGCGATGAACGCCGTCCCGCCCAATCTGAAAGTTTTGCGAATTTATTGTTATGTATTTAATTTTTATTTGAACATTATTTTCTTATTCTTCTATCTCATCTGCTGGTGCTGTTTTTATGGTTATTATTGTTATTAATATAATCACTAATTTTGTTCACGTACGTTCATAAATTTTATAAAAATCATGCAAATTCTTATGAAGAGAGCAAGACATGATTCGAAAAATACGTTAAGAATATGGAATATTTAAAACTGATCATAAATAAATCAAGGGCATGATAGCGTAAAAGAAAGTAAAAAATTAATACAATAAGAAAAAAATATATTTCTGTTGAACAAGTAAAAAGGGCCTGAGAATCAGCTCGACGCATATTTATATATTATACACTTCCAAATAAATAAAGGACTAAAAATATAGCTAAAAAGTTATAAGCACATATAAACCGATATTAGCTTCAGAAATAAAGGCGTGGTGTTGCCCGAATTCGCCCGTTTTTCTTAATAGACAGCTTAAGAAAACAGACTAACTGACGCATAACCTAAGACTCCGAAGTGTCCAAATTGACAGCAACAACTTTATTCGTTCTACAGTAATCACGATTTAAACAAGCAGCTCGCAGACATGTTTTACAAATATAATTTACAAAAAATACATCGCTTTCGTCAAAAAACATAATGCTAAATTATTAACCCACATTTTTAGAGGCAAGAATATTTCCAAAAATTATATAGGAAAAATTAGAAAACTTTTTCCATAAACTTTCTTGGCGCACTCATAAAAGAGTGTTCACGTTCTGAAGGAAGGAAAATGGAAAAATATCGGGAAAGGTCTTGTACATTCAGATAACTGAAGTTATTAACTTGTAAAATTTAATAATAATTTTTAGAAACCTAAAGGGAATTCTCTGTGTTTATGTTAGCAATTCTACGCATAAAATTATCCATTTTAGGGGTTGATCGTAACAGTATCAATGTAATAAATGGAATTTCAAAAAGGGTCACAATAAAGGATACGTGGAATTAATATGAATATTATAAATAAAAAATATTTCAAAATTGTATAAAATAAGAATTCGCAGGACCGAAATGACAAAAGAGCTCCAGCAGAGAGCTAAGCCTCAACTTAAAGAATTGAATAAATTTAAGCAGAATTTATAGAGGTAAAAATTTCCCTTATCTTCTCTTCCCTTCTACTTTTTTAATTTTCGCTACTTGCGGATATCAAGAAAATCAATAACTGAATTTAAAACTGGCTGAAGCTAAAGCTAAAGCAATCTACAAACTATTTGTCTCAAGCAAGTCTACGCATGCTACATAATATTGGGCGTGTCTCACCTATTTCGACTTGTTTCATAATGTCCGCTTCCTAAACCATAAAATTTCAACGTTAAAATTGAAATGAAGACTGAAAAATAATTAATTTTATAGCAATCGCTCTTTTCGTTATTCTGTAACTTTGATTTTCACAGTTTGATTAATGGACGTAAAGACAGATAGACGGATGGACGGGAAAAGCTAAATCGACTCAATTCGAGCAATAATAGGATACGATTTCTAAATCGTTTGTGCCTCCTTTAATCCCTTCGGGAATAACGGGGAAAAAAGATAACGATAGCAAGTAAGGGTAAGACGAAGATTTAATAACTACAAGCAATATACGTACATGTTTTCTAAAGCATTGAATATATTTTGGAAATCAAACCAGTGCCCTCTTTGAAGGAATTTAAGTCAAAAGTCAAGTCTTTGAAGGAATTTAATCAATTCCTTACACTAATTATTAGCACTTTTATAGAATAAATGAAAACCGTTATACTCTTTTCGCAAAATGTTAAAATCTAATCGAGCCATTAATTTAAGCGATTTTTATGAGACTTTTTAAATTTTACTCAATTTAGCTTAATTTCATAGACACAGCCTTATAAAAAATCAGTTACTACGCTCTTTATATACTTGATTACAACCTATTTTTTTTCTTAGGTTGGAAGATTCATACCAAGAGCTCATTATACTCAAGGGCTGATTAAAGAAGAGACTCCATAATTCCTTTAGTTCAACCTCGAAATCTTTTGAAATCCTTATGTTTTTATAAACTATTGAAAGGACTTGAAGCCTTTTTTGAATGAGAATTCATATCCTTTATTTTCATATCCTCAAAGCTTACTAGCTGTTTGGAGCGTGTAACTGGTGTTACAAGAAAAGGCTTTAATGTCCATTAAGGGATTCCAGCTCATTATGAAATGGCAAACTGCATCTAAAACAAACTCTTCAACTATTAAAACATTAAATTTTGCAACATAGTATATATTCCACCAGACGTAATTGATTGCCAGGTAAATAAATAAATAAGCATAGTTTAATTTCATTAAGTAGCAGAAATTAATCTGGAGACATGCCCTATAAAAGCGGTTCTGTCATATCATTCTGTAAAAACAAAGGGTTCAACCTCACTAAGTTCTATCGCAGTTGGCGCTTTCTTCTCGTACAAACAACAACGTTAAAACGTGGAGACGAGTCTGCAGTCTTGGAGCCTAAACCTAATCATGCTTAGACTTTTGCCAACTTAGGAGCCGCATGTTTATTGTTCTTTTTAAAAAGGGCCATAACTGAATGCAACCGCAGCAACCACTGCTTATTATTATTATTTCTGTGTTTTTCACTCCTAATTTTTTCAAAAAATTTCATCTGCTCTTACGTTTCTTCCATCGATTTTCTTTCTTATTTTAGATTTTCCTTTTGAAGTATGTATGCGTATGTCTGTATATGCGCGTTGCGTAAAAGGCACAAACAGTCGTGTCGCTTTTAACTTCTGCACAAGCTAACTTGAGTTAGGTTCTCCGTATTCCAACCGCCAGCAGCTGCCAGGCAAGCGAATTAATTCGCTTTGCAAGGCATAAAGCTTGAGTTATAAAAACACAAAGCAGAAGAAGAAGCCAAAGCAGAAGCAGAAGCTAGGATTGGGCTCTCTCTCACCACAAAGCGTGTTTCATTTTTTGATGATTAACTATGAGTATTTAAGGCTAAAAGAAATAAAACGGACAGTGGCAGCAGGCGGAGCCAACAAAAGGAAGATTGAATCTAAGAACGTTTGCTCCTCCGCATTTTCTATGGAAAGCCCTTTAAAGGATAGGTAGAGTAGATACGTCTGATAGCTATAAAAGAAATAAGAGATAACAACAATAACAACAACAGCAAATATAACAACTACAATAAAAAGGATAATAACCATTTAAGTTAAAACCAATTTAAGATAATTTTGTAAAGATTAATTGCGGGCACCGGACGGAAGTGAGATAAGAACCCTAAACGGAATTATCCAACTGTGGAACTATATTCTATTTTTTCCTTTTTAAAGATGAAAAGAAATTAACGTAGGTGAATGAAGAGTCGTGACCTGATGCACGCCGACCAATAAATGAGTTAAGAGCCTATTAATCCTTTTTTAGAATTCATTTTTAAGAATAAATGTTTGTTTTTTTTAGGATTGGTGATTTTATATCAATTTTTTTAAAATAAATCCCATTGCTTTTTCGGTTTTCTTGAAAGCTAGTATTCGTTCCTGACTCACATCATCACGATGATTGTTTGTGATAACACTTACTAATAAACGAGAACGTCTTTTATTTAAGGGACTGATCCATGCTTGAATATCATATTTTCTTGAATTACATGCTCGATTTCGTTTTGATGCGGTATAGTGTGATGATTTAGGATTTCGTCTAAATACTTGGGATTATTAACAAGTATCCATCCGCAACTAAAAGGTAACATCGCACCGTATTCTTGAAAGTTATTTTTAATTCACTAATGCCACAAGTTGGGCTAAAAATATTGCATATTCCCAAATATTGTTCTTCAAGAAATAAAGCCGTATGCGAACTATTTCCAGCGGGCATGATTTCGACTAATGGTAACAATTATCTCTTGGGGAAATAATTACATGTATCCTTACATATCCTTTAAAGACGTAGTGCATTTAAGTTCCGATTAGTGCTGCTGACTAATTTGATAGGCCAAATAAGTTTTAGAGTTTAAGTTGTAATTTCTGAAGAGATGTTCGTTCGTAAATTCCATAATCGAAATTGCCTTCGTGTCGCTGACTATCTGTTTTATAAATATTTGTGGACTTTATACATACACATAGAGATAAATACATGTCAAACAGACAACAAACGTACGCATATGTGTGATATATATTTGCACTAGTGAATCACCGAATATTAATGATAAGTGTCATACAGTGCTATGATATTCTATAATTATAATACATTAGCATTGTAGTTAATGCTGTTATTATTCCTGTTGTTGTTTCTACGCTATCTTGCGCTTATAGCACAATTTTATGTCTTCTATCAATTCCCGTGTATCGTAAGGCCTACTTTTAGGCGTTACCCTTTAGCATAATACAATTAATTATTTCTGAATGGTTTTGATCCAAAACCGATTGTTCGCAACAGACTACCCAGGAAGCATAATTGTTGTTGTTACTGATATTGTTGTTATTGCATTTATCGTTACCGATGCACAAGAGGCATTTTCAATTTGATTCGAGACAGCAATGTATTCTTAAGGCATGCGCCATCAGCGTTTATAACGCGGCCGACAGGCAATTTCATCGTTGCAGTAACCCTTGTTGTTGCTTCGCCATCACCACCGTCATCAACATCAGCATCAGAAAACAACAAAGTGAACATAAAACGAACTTATAGATTCTTGCTTTTGTTTATTATTATTGAGCTCCTTTTGTTTTACTTTTGGTGATACTGCTGTATTGCCGTTGGTGTTGTTGTTGTTTGTGCTGTAGTTTTTGTCAAATTGGGTGTGTACCTTAATGTGATAAAATTACAGGCTCTTAAAATGCTTTTAAGGGGGTTAATTGGGCTATTTAAAGCGATCTTTTAGATATTATAAAAGACGGAAAAAGGAACCCAATGATACCCAACAAAAGGCTGAAAGAAAAAAGGTAGGAGGACAAGAAAAGGTGTAGAAGCAGACGAAGAGGACGGGATAAACTACCCACATTCTGTAAATTATGGTCGTGTAGCCATGTTTTATAATATATAAGATTAATATGAGACAATAATTATATTCCAAGGCTTAAATCGCATTGAATAATTTGAAACAAAGAAGTGCTTCAAATTTTTTTATTTTCTGTTTAGGTTTTCTTTAATTTTTCAGATCAATTCTCCTCCCCCCTTCCCCCAACAATATTAACTTTATGCTTCTCGATTTGTCCGTCAACGTGTTTGCAACAATTGTTACTAATGAGTTTCTAATTTAAATAAATTCCACTCATAAATAAAATGGTACAACTTTTTTAAACTTGCCATTACTTTTGTTTCTGTAAAATCGGGAAAGAGCAGAAGGGGTTTAAGTGAAACTACTTCGCATTTCGTTTCTTATTACTCTCTAGAGTTTTGTCTACACCATCATCAGCACCAGTATTTACCACTGAAAAACCTACCAACTCCATTTTCATCATCGTCATCGTCAGTCATCATTACAATCGCGATAATCAGCTTCGCCAGCACTACGGCATAATTTGCATTTGTTCAGTCAACAATTGCAAAAAGGGCGCCATGAATTCTTACATGAGTTGAATATATTTTTTCTCACAAAGAATTGGGAGCAAGAGGTGCCATGCCGAGCCGTTTTTTTTTTTATTACTGAGGTTTTTTATTTGGACCAGTTTTTAAGAGCACGCACGTAAAAAATTATACGATACGATTTTGAAGAAAATAAAAAATGCAATGAAGAAAAGAGGAATGAATGAGAAAAGAGTATCAAAGAAATGTAGTTAGATGAAAAGAGAAAGCCAGAAGGGGATAAAATTTTACTTTAATATAAACACAGTCATACCCAAAGAATTCATTCATTCATTCGTTCATTCAATATTCAAGAATATCAAAGAAGCCAGACCAGACTATATTTTAAAGATTAAGAAATATGTAACAATAATGGAATCCGTATAAAAGATATAGAATAGAATACACAAAATATTTACTTAATTCCAGTTGTCGACTGCAGGCTTCCAAAATAATTCCGGGTATTATAACTCGGAATAATATATAACTCGGAATAATATAACTAATATAACTATATTAGAGTACATTATACTATAGTATATTCTACCGAGATATTTGCATAGAGAAAACGTTATATGCCCTTGAAATTCAATATATAGAGAAAAGAGATTCCTTGAGAATTATTTTCATGACTATTCGTCATTGATTCATTTTAAACAGTTAAGAAGATATAGCGCTTTCTCAAACACAATCTTTATTTTTTGGTAATCTTGTATTAGATCCTCTAATGGTTCCAGACCATACAAAAATGCATACTCTCCCTACCTGAAATACCTTAAAATAGGCGTTTTAACCGTTATTATGGAGTCCTATTAAATTTTAAAATTTAGATTAGTGCAATGTCATAATAATTGAAAATCTTTTTCTTTTTGCATTAACTGCCGATAATTGATCAATTTTCCCATGAAAGCCAGACCTGACTTCTACAATTACCAAATTATAACGGAGATAATTCTACGACGTCATTACCAAAAAAATGGATTCAACAGAACAAAGATATTCTATATCTCCACCGCCTGTATTTTGAAAAAATTACATATGAATCGGAGTTGAATCACTCTTATATACCCCAATAAATTTTATATATAAATACTCTCTTTAAATATTTGACTGAGACTGGTTCCATAATTATAAAACAGTCAGCTCCTATTCATGCAGACATCAATGCCAGTCATTTTCTTAATAAATGACAAAATGTGGTCAACGCACTTGGTGACAAGACTTTGCTCTATTTCGCCTGATTTTCCATTAGGTTGTGAGAAAATATCGACTAATTTCTTAGAATCAGCCAGCACAGAAAGACCTGTTGTATCACCATGACATAAATGAGCAAATTCTTGGGAATATACACAGGGTTAATAATTTCTAAAATCATATCGATTCAGGAGAAATAGATATAATATTCCGTTATCACAACAAATAGTACGAATGATTTATAACTTTTATTTGGCCCCCCGCGACTCAAAATAGCTCTTCTCCCACACAAATCAGATTGCTGCTGCTAATTGGAATCGACAAAATGAAGCAAACGAGCATTATTATTGCGCGTCGATTTCAAAATTTAATTTTAATTGGCAACGCCATTAACAAATTCGTGTCAATATCGTGCTGGGTTAACAATGAAACGGTTTTTGTCGATGTAATGCTCGTAAAACTATTATTTTGAAATTGATTGCCATATCGCCAATGAAACTGTCACATCGTCATTTGTTTTTCAGAAAGGCAAGACCTCTAAAGAACTCTGAGCTAATACCTAACCAGAAGTATCAAAGATATTAAGCAGCATTCCCCTCACTCTTCAAACATTTGCAATTTTTAAGCAAATGTAAATGACCCTGTACATTTTCAGTAGTAAATATTTCCCTAAAACTAATAATGCATATGACAGAAAAGCATGAAACAAAAATTTGCTTGGATATTTATTTACTCAAGATATAAAAAACTTTGTTGAAAAATAAGTCATGCCGGAAGAATAAGAAGAAAATTAAGAAGAATATATCAATGTATAGAAGAAAATGAAGCTATTTGAGAAGAAGGATATTCTGATATAGCTATATAAACTTTCTAGCTTATAAAACAATTTTTGTTTCTTTATCTTTCTAATACGCGAACATAAAACTTTTAATGAAATTTAATTATAAGTTTTTGAGCTACGGAAGGAAACAAAAATATGGATAAAACAACACACTGACACGTTCGCGCACACATATACACACACATGCATACATACATACAGAGATAGAGGGAGAGAGAAATAAGGACAAACATAGAGTGAAAGGCTATAAGAGAAAGATGAAACAAAAGAAGTTTTGAAACTAATACGTCTAAAGAAATCAAAATAGTTGTAAGAGAACCCAACAAAAAGACAACAAAAACCCAACAAATATCGAATAAATACATATAAAAATTGAGATAGATAAAACAAGCAAACAGAAGTTGTTATCATCGAAATAATTTAAAATAAATAATCAATTTTTAAAACCAAAATTTCTTAAGAAACTTTGGTTATATTTGAAGAATTTTGAAACAAAATAGGGAGAGGTAGAAATATCGACAAACTAATTATTTTAACTTCATTCTTAGTACACATTTTAGAAATGTGCGTATTTATAAATATTAAGACAAAATATTCAGAATCGAATTGTTTTCCAATATCAATATTCTCCGCCCATTTTCACATGATGGATACCATCAGTATGAAATCGATGCTGTAGAACAATTTACCTTTTTTTTATCTATTAAACCAAAGTGTTCTAAGGTCTTTATGTTTACTACTTCAAAATGTAACCCACAAAGAGACTGGTTTATCCTAATCAACCACAATAGAGGTATTTACTCTAAAAACCGTGCATAAATATAATTAATATTTCCCCAAAAATATGCTTCAAAATTTGTCAAAGAATTAAATTATTGGCCAAAATAAGAACGCGTGCAATTGCAACTCTTCGTGGTTTGCCATTAATAAGCATTTCACTAACTCCTAGAATCAGGGGTTTAAAATTTGACTTATGGTCAAAGACAGCATTTCAATATTTTACATAATGCAACCAAGCTATTATTGCCCAACAAACAAACCCACAACAAATGTATTTCCATAATCCATAATCCCGTGGTCTCCCTCTGCACTCCCTCAATCGTTCAAGACAAAACCAAACTCGCAGATATGTTAAGTAACACTACCCTCACCACGTCCTACGACCAAACTTTCGATCGACCCCACAATTATTCACCGCAATAAATTGCGTCCAAAATCCGGATAAATTTTTCGATTGAATTTACATAAATTGTGAGCAATGCCATTCTAGGCCTTCTATAAGTTCGTCGGTTTTTCTTGTTATTTTATGTGAAGATTATTTGGTCATTGTTGTCGTTGTTGTTCTTGTTGTTATTGTTATTGTTGTTAGCGATGTGGTCTAATAGGTTTTTCTATTCACAATTCGTTGCGGATACTGTTCTGCTCTATGAGCAGGCACTCGTAGTGACAGTGGAGATGATTCCAAACCCAGACTTCGGTAGAAGGATCATAAGAAAAAGTAACAACAGTCGCCACGTGCTCTACGTAAACAGTTTTATTTCGCTATTGTTTTTGTGGCATAATATGTAATAAATGATGACCATTATGATGATGATGATAATATTGAACTAAATGATTTTGATAGTCGATCCTGGTCATATTCAAAAGCAACTGTTTTGTTACCTTCAGTTTTTGATCCTTGTTTCTTTTCCGTTTTTTTTTTATTTTTATTACTTTTGACATTTTTTGTATTTGCATTTTTTGTATTTGGATTTGCCTTTGTATATATGTATATATATATATATATATATATATATATATATATATATATATATATATATATATATATATATATATATATATATATATATATATATATATATATATATATATATATATATATATATATATATATATATATATATATATATATATATATATATATATATATATATATATATATATATATATATATATATATATATATATATATATATATATATATATATATATATATATATATATATATATATATATATATATATATATATATATATATATATATATATATATATATATATATATATATATATATATATATATATATATATATATATATATATATATATATATATATATATATATATATATATATATATATATATATATATATATATATATATATATATATATATATATATATATATATATATATATATATATATATATATATATATATATATATATATATATATATATATATATATATATATATATATATATATATATATATATATATATATATATATATATATATATATATATATATATATATATATATATATATATATATATATATATATATATATATATATATATATATATATATATATATATATATATATATATATATATATATATATATATATATATATATATATATATATATATATATATATATATATATATATATATATATATATATATATATATATATATATATATATATATATATATATATATATATATATATATATATATATATATATATATATATATATATATATATATATATATATATATATATATATATATATATATATATATATATATATATATATATATATATATATATATATATATATATATATATATATATATATATATATATATATATATATATATATATATATATATATATATATATATATATATATATATATATATATATATATATATATATATATATATATATATATATATATATATATATATATATATATATATATATATATATATATATATATATATATATATATATATATATATATATATATATATATATATATATATATATATATATATATATATATATATATATATATATATATATATATATATATATATATATATATATATATATATATATATATATATATATATATATATATATATATATATATATATATATATATATATATATATATATATATATATATATATATATATATATATATATATATATATATATATATATATATATATATATATATATATATATATATATATATATATATATATATATATATATATATATATATATATATATATATATATATATATATATATATATATATATATATATATATATATATATATATATATATATATATATATATATATATATATATATATATATATATATATATATATATATATATATATATATATATATATATATATATATATATATATATATATATATATATATATATATATATATATATATATATATATATATATATATATATATATATATATATATATATATATATATATATATATATATATATATGGTTATTTATTATTGATACATTTATTCTGCCACAACTTATTCCGTTCATTCATTCATCCAGTCAATCTATGCTCTTCAAAATATTTTTTGATTCCTTAAACTGTGCGTTTTTCATGTCAATGATTTCAAAGGGCGTCCCTAAATTGAAATAGTTTTTCCTTGCCTCTTTTATTTTCTTTTACACATCTTGCTTTCGTTTCTTTTTCTAGCTTCTGAGAGATTGACCATCGATTGACTTGCCCTTCGAGAGCCTGCCTTTGATTCGTTATAGGGGTAACAAAATATTTACGAGAGATTTTGCATGTTTTCCCAACAAAAGAAATCTGAAATAAAATCACGTTCTAAATCCATTAAAATAAAAATAAAAAGACTTGAATTTATAATATCGTAATTTAAAATTTATAACCAAGCGACGATGCAAAGGCACAAGCACGTCGTCGTTAGCGTTATAAACGAGCAAAAAATGTTTATAGAAGCAATTTAAATTCTTCCAATTCGATGATATTTATGTTTATATAAAAGCATATACATTTTTTTAATATTAAGCATGACAGAAGTGTTCTTACTAAAAAAATATCCATGAAATGAAATCATTTGCTGATCACAAAATGATTTTAATTTGAAGATACGATTACCAATGGCCAGCTGACCATTTAAATCCGTGCCGGCAAAAATGGTTCAGTTGGATTATAAATATTTTATTATATTTATTTAGTACTTAGCGTCTTAAGAGAAAAGGTTGGAAGAGGGTCATAATATTTATGATCACAGAGATATTCTTTAAAAAGATCTGATATAATGGAATAACTTTTGCAAGGAGTGCCTTTTAAATTGATAAAAATTGAGACAGTAAGGAATACTCGTGGAATAGATGTATTCACTTTTATTTTTATTTGTAATGCATTAAAAGAGGTTTAGAAGATATTAAGAGGCCTAAGATTTTAAGATACAACGTTTATTGGCTCGTGTTTACTCTATTTCGAACAATTTCTTCGAAAACAGGCATGTGATAAAAGTCACGATGACATTTTGTTACCATCTCCACAGCGTACTAGAGTATGGGGTATAACAGTTTTCGATGGTAGGCTAGACCTAAATTAACATTCATTTGTTCGAAAGCATCATTTCGATTAACGTTTACATACCAATATATCTTTACTAATTTTTTGTTCGATTGGTATGTGTATCCACTATATTATAATAATTTATTTTCTAATCATTTGACTTAAAGAAATTATTTGTGGTTCGGTAATTAAGTATTTAGGAATGAGTTCTAAAATATCGTGAGACCGCGATATCTTCTATAAAGCTTTTAAAACAAATATACTAGACATATTTACTTCTAGATAAAAAATTTAATCTACACAATCAGTCTAAAACAACCACAGGCTAATAGACCTTATCTCCTGCTAAGTAACCTTATTTATCGCAATTTAATGAGGTCAGTCTAAGAATGAATCTTTTGTAATCACAAACAAATCTGTTGCAAATGCAATATTCTCAACTTTCAATGTGAACACATTTAAGAGCAATCTCATCTTCTTCTTCTTCTGCTTCTGCTTGTGAAACGATTGTAACAATCAAGCAATATAGAGAACTCAACAAAATGATGACAGTAACAATTCAACATTCTCATTAGCAGTATCATCATCATCATCACCACCTTCACTCACGACTGTTTTTCTAACAAAACAAAAACAGAACTGAAACAACATACGGTGCGACCTGAGATCATGCGACAAGAGGTGATTGACAAACTCGATGACTGCACGACTGACTTATACTCGAGAGTATTATTGTTCTGCTTATGGCAATACAACAAGTGCCTGTGTGTGTTTCTGCCCTGGAAAAAGGCACACATCGAGTGCATTGAAAATGCTACCATTTAAGTCAAGTCAAGTTTTCCCTTGATTGATTTTCTCCAATTTGGCACGATTATTTGTTGCTGTTTTACGCTACTTTCTTACTAATTCACATGAGTTTATCTGCTGCTGATGGAAGCCCTCTACGAAGTCACCTTCACCGACCATGACATGTTGGTTTTCCGTTAAGAGCACGAGAAGGTGGAAAAGGAAGCATTGTGAGAAAAGAAAACGATTGAAAGAAAGTAAGAAATGATTGTTTAAAGATGTGAATGAAAGGGACCTGGCGACTGTCCGCAATTTAGTGTCACTAAATAAAAGATATTACAGAAATTGTAAGTCTTGGGATGACAGCATTTTATTATTTCTCGAGTAGAAAAAATAAATATGACAAAAACTCGGTGGGGTGCCTTGTGCCCCCACGGCATAGACTATGCCGTGTGTGAGGATAGTGAACGAAGGGTTTGCTGTTTATGCCAGGTGGAGGTGATGATCACTGACAAGTTAAACCAGCACACGTCTTAGATGATTTCTAAGATGTGCGTGGGTGTATGTGTCTGGTTGTCTGTGTGCGCGCTTTGTAAGAAAATTAAGTGTTTTTCTTAGTGCTTCACAAAATCTTGCAAAGCATCGAGCAGAGGCAAAAGCACTTACAAATTTCATTAAAAATACTCTTAAAGTCAAGACAAGAGCCCTAAGGCTGCAACAAGCAATAGAGATTGTATAGTACGCAATTTTAACAGTCGATATATTACGAGTTTACGATGTTATTACAAGTACATTTAAGGTATTAATATAGGAAAATAATAAATAAAGGGATGTAAAAAGCTATGAATAAGTTCTTATAAAAAAAACTTTAGTTTCTTATGTATGTTTTCTCTATAATTTTTGGATCACCAATACAATTTAAAACAGTTAGAACAGAGTTGTTACAACAGTTAGAACAGAGTTGTTAAAACAGAGATTTTTGAAATGTAGTAGTATTTGAAGAAACTTTCGAACTAATAAGAAAGGTTTTATAGTTACTCTTGGGGAAACTTTAGACTTCGTCCAGCGCTTCCTTAATCTTTAATTTAAGCACAATGTGTTATAAAATTCATGCGGATTCTATCTAATTATGTTATTAGAAGAACATTTAGTGTACAACGAATTCTTGGTGAATCTAAAAGTTTCACTTGCTGTTCATACTTTTGTCGCATGCTTGCCACTAATCCTTACAATGGGAGCCTAATTGGGAATCAGAGAGAGCAGTCAAGCCGCGAATTGAAATCACGAATATCTAATACGAAATGAGTTGTCTAGTTTGCGTGATTTTCAAATGAACGAAAAAAGTATTCATGTTGAAATTCGTGACTGTGATGCCCGTTATCATGTAACTGGATTTTGTTGTTGTTTTTCGAAACCAATGAGCAGACAACGCTAAGCTTTTAGGAGTAAGAGTTCTCACTTAGACTTAGCGTGCTCAAATATAAAAGCTTAGCTTTAAATTCATTCTAATATCTGATCTAATCGACCTAAGCTTGAGAATAAACACAGACTGGCTTCGGAAAATATGGACGGCCCAGTCATACATAATCATTCAGCCTCGTAATGACATCACTAATCTTTTCAACTGCTGCAAATATTAGGTTGGCAAGGAATTTCTTTCGATTTTTAGATATTAAGTAGTGGTCATTTTCGTAACAACAAATTAAAAGCGAATCGAGATAGAGTTTTTACAAAAATACTAATAAAGTTATTTGTCATTCGAACACTACACACTTTTAATAAAAGAATTTGTCGAAGCAAGCTTGTAATTTTGAAAAGCATTTTTTTAATCCTTTCAAACACTCGAACCTCTGATTGTAAGGGTGACTTGTATGCATATCTTCATTCCTAATCCTTCGCTGATTCTAAGAAAAATGTCCAAATGGGCAAATCGCGTTATTAAAGCGCCATGAACGGAAATATATATAACAGATCAAAGAAAAATTAATGGCGAGGGTTTCTTTATTTAGCAAGTATCTACAAGTATATTCATAACGGGCATTACAAGTGACGAACCTATTAATGATATTCCATCAAAAGATTAAAAGTTACATTCAGTAACTTCTACGACCGTGCAGTAAAAATCAACATTTTAATAGATCTTCTACTTCCTTGCATTCCAACGACTTCCTTTTTGCTCTCTTCTAGTCATCACATCGTTGTACCTTCTATGTTTTATATTATTTATTCGTTGGTGTCATTATCATCGTCGTCCTTATTTTTCTTCTCTTGCTTCTCTTTCTCTTTTTTCCACCTTTCTTCTTTTCCTATGCGTCGTACATTATTTTCCACTTTTCAGTATCTGTATTTTTAAAGCAAAAGAGCGCGAAGCTCAAATAAATTGAATGAAAAATAGATAAGATAGTGACAGACGCACTGACAGTCATCCTACGGAATCACTGAGTGATGAACTTTCTAGTGACATAAAACATTATGTCTGTTTAAATAAAACAATACATTAAAAGTCATCGTTCATGCGGCGAAAGGTAAACGACACAGCAAAAATTTTTAGAATTTTAGTGAAAGAGATTGTAATATATTAAAGGAAAATGTCAATTTTGACAGATGAACAGAGAATAAATGTCCGATAGGGGGAAGGAAGAGTAACGAGCTGGTAATGGTTTTATTTTTATGAGTTTTTGTTAAAAATAAATTATTTAATGAATTCTATAGTTACTCGAGGGCATGATAATGATGTTAATAATGATCTTAATTATATTAAAGGTTATGTGATAAAACAGAGCTTGAAAAGAACTTCTATTTCAGAAATTTCGCTTATAAAAGTCTCAGACTAATTTTGATTTTAAAAGACGAAATTTAATGGTAGTTTTTACTTTTATAAATAAGAGTTATTTTTTGAGCGAAAACTTTTATGTTTGCTCAAAACTTATATTACCCTCCGCCCCTTTACAGTCCCTTTGTGGAGTGGGATCATATTGCACTATGTTCAAAATTAATTCTTGGACATTTGCTAATGATTCTTGCAATAAAGTTTTTTAGTGATGCAAATGTATTTATATGTAATTCAATGTAGTTTAATAGCCCGTCATCTAAGCACCACCCCATACAGAAAAGAAATTTTTATATTTTGAAGAAGTCATAAATAAGAGTTATGAAAAGATTTTTATAATGAAAGAAAGATAGCCATCACCAAATAATATTTGTCGATAACCTTTGAAAATAAAAACCACAAAATAACTCTTATTCGATGCCTTTTTTAATAAAAGTAAAAGTTATTCCAAGCTCTGAATAAACACTAAAGGAAAACTATAAATGATAAGAATAATAAATTTATAAAAATTGTAAATGGACAAATATAAATTGTAAATGGATAAAAATATAAATGGACTAAAATTATTTTTCGGTCTACTGAAATCAATTTTATTATAAATCGTTTTTTATAAATCAATTCGAATACGCGCTTGAATGTTTTCGTGACCTAGCAATGTAGAAACGTAAGTCATGGTTGCTTTTTTTAAATAGCATTCGTAACTTCCTCTAATTTTCGATTGCAATATTCGTTATATCCTTCTATCATTCATTGATCTAAGTATTGTATATACAAGAATCGTAAGGTTTTCACCTAAGATTGCTCTCTATCCTTCGAATCTTGGCTGTTCTTGAAATTGCCGGAATCATATTTCATATAAGAAAACTATTAACTATATATCGACATACGTATAATACAAATTAACAGAAATGTATCGTAAATAAATGAATTCGAGTGCATTTCCTGGTCCATCCTTCTTGGGGAAGATATAGAGTTATATTCAGAGCACATTGACTATGGGGCATATATTTACGAAGTCTTCTAAAGGAAATATCTTTGGGAAACAGTCTACTATTATCGAAACTTCAAAAATTAAATAAAATCACAAAAAAATCAAAAAGAAATATATATCAAATTATCACGGGAAGAATAAAAATATCCTCGATAATTATTCGTCGGAATTCTGCCAGCGATGTAGCTGGTATCTTCGTATCTATGCGGTGGGACGTCTAAAGTAAGCCGCGAAAAAAAACGAATACAATTCTAAGCAATTTTCACTCGCCTTCCTCCTTCTTACCTCATCTTTCGTCCTTTTTTTTCATCATTCACTTAAGGGCTATGAAGGGAATATTGGAAATATCGAATTACTTAATAATGAAGTTAAGCAAACGCAACCGATCGTTAAAGAAACCGTAGCAATAAAGACGTTAAAACCAAACAGTCCCATGAACTTGAACTAATTTGGAATAAGGTCAGACTTGGATAGTAAAGAGAAGGGAAATAATGTGAAAAAAGGGAAGTAAGGAAGGAGGGAATTCTAATCGACTTGATACATGAGACACTTGAGAAAAATATAAAAGCAATATAAACCGTTAATTTTCTTAGCTTATTTACGAAATATATATTGGTAAAAATAAAACAAATAAAAAAACGTAAGAGAAAAGCAAAACTGTAAAGCAAGAATATAGAATATAAAACAAGAAAAAGTTTATAACGTGACATGACAACGTTCTTGCTGTCTATGTAAAGCTTTTTAAAGTACGTCACAAACAGTGGCACGGATTCTATTTAGTTAAGCTTTATAAATGGTTGCTGAAAAGGAAGAAATGAAGGAGAGAAGCAATGAAGGAGAAGGCAGGAGAAAAACAATTTTGAATTGAAGGACAGACTTTTTAAGTAATCTAATATATTAATAAAATGAGCTAGGAAAAATTGTAAACAAACAAAACAATTTTTCTCAATCTATTCATGGACAAAAATAATTACCTTTTTGAGCGTGATAACACGTAAATGAGTAATATAAAATATACAATACTCTCCTTAAATAGGTTTTTAAAAACATAGTAAGACTGTCAAACATTGTATAATTATATCAAACACGCATATGTTTCTCTTTATTTTCATTTGCAAAATTGCTAAAAAAGATTAACACGAATAAAATTAATTCCAAAAGCAATTAATAGAAAACGCAATTCGACAACATTCTGATTATAACTAGAGTCCTGGTCTAGGCATCTACCTAATGACAAATTACTTTAAAGACCTCCCGAGAAAGATCTACAACCAGATTAGTGCAGACATTTCGTGCAGAGCGAAGTCACGATTTCGGCTAATTATTAACCGTCATTTCGAATGAAAACTATTCATATATCCGTGATCACGGCGTGCGCGGCATAACTCTTCCCGCCGACCCTTCCATCCTTCTCTTTGTCTTCCTGCTCTATCTCCATTCATGATCAGTAGTTTAGGCATTACTACAAACACGAATTGTTTGTATAACGATAACGTTCATTATTGAGCTACAGAGGATCAAAAAATATAGGAAAATGTATACAAACGAGATGCAACTCATCAATTATCTGACATTAAAGGGAGACGGCCGTACGGTAGAAAAAGGGGCCCTCCCGATGCTCCGCGTAAAATGAGACTCAAATATTTAATTACTCCTGCTTTTAAATACACGCAAATATTTCTGAAAACATGCATACTATAAAAAAGAGTTCATTTGTTATTTTGAAGGTGGATCCAAATCAATTCATTTTAAATTGTTTCAAAACAAAAATTTAAATTAATAAAAAAGAGACGATAATGAAATTATTTTTATTTCATGCAAAGCTATTTGCAGAGTTAGATAACAAACAAAGTGACATTGACACTGATATATCATACCACAATAAAGACATCGTCAATAATCTCGAAACCAACAGAAATAAATTATATATACAAGTATTATTATCAACTTATACATAGTTAGTATTATGCATTCTACATTTTACCACAATCGAATTACTAATGACACTTATCAGCGAGTAATTAATTATTAATTTTTTCAGCAACCAGATGATAAATATCGATGTATTTTGTTATTCATATCGTAATTTACTAGAAAATTGTTTCTCCTATGAAACTTATGTAGTTCGCAAAGAATACGAAGAATAACTTTTTGTCTTACAGTTAATACAGCTCGTGTGAGATTAGCCTGCGTTTACACATATTCGTGTCTCTATCTAAATGACGAAAATTAATCCCTGTCTAATAAACCGCAACTCATAGTAATAACCTCCGAGAAAAGTCGATAGATTTATGAGAGACCAATATATACTACTTTAAATCAGATATTGGACTTATTGGACGTTTAAAAATATGTAATGTAAACAAGTTATAGTTTGATTCATCTATTCATTAATATATAAGACAGATATTTTCAATGAAATTAATTGCTCGATAGCTCCATAGGAAATTTTGTAACCACATTAGTTCAAAGCAAAATATTGAGAACTGAAAATCTGAAAACATAAATTAGTAGTGACAGTAAGAGCGTAATGCAGACTTATCCACATATGAACTGTCATAACCAAATATAAAAATTGAAGCCTCAGGAAACAAAATATAGAAATCAACAGCTGATTAATGAAATCAAATTATATCCTCTCATTCGTCCCACTTTGATGTCACCACTAAAGTACTCAAAAAGTAATATATCTCATATTATTTTTACAGTTTTTAAGAAATACGTTTTTATTGCAACGACCTCACAAATCAAAAAGTCAACAACTGCGCACCTTTTTTACTTCGCTGTTCTTTTTTGGCTGTACTTCTTTTTGTGTTTTTCTTTCCATTTTTGAAATTGCCAACAGGCAACTGTAGAGAGAAGTAAACGAATGAATATACTGTTTGAATTTGTTTGTTGCCGCAGGGTGGCATCTCTTTACCACTTTTGGCATGCAACAAATATTGAAATATTCTCGATGATATTCGATACTTTGTTACATTTAAAAACAATTTTATTTTGTTGTGTTTTTGAAGGGTGTCTGTGGATTTCTATTGTGTGTGTACATGTGAGTGAATGAGCGAGTGTGTGTGTATGTGTGTTTATCTGTGTCTGTAGGTGTGTGTGCTCGTTTGTTGCACTTTGTCGGCAATTCCCAAAAACTACAGAATTTCCAACGTTTTACAAAGTTTGACATGCTTCTGGGAATTTAAAGGACTTTGAAAAAATTGAGTGCTTTTGCTTTTTGCGTCTCGTATTTCCAATTCCTCCTTGTTTTCCTCCTCTATCATCTCTAGCTATTTATCCACGAGAGCAACCAGTAATGTGTGTGTATCGCGCTAGTAGCCCTTTCAACATCATGAAGTATAAAAATATGTGGGCGCACGAGCGAAGGGGCGATGTTAGTTACAGTCAATATTGTAAATATACAAAAACTTTTCCTACAAACCGCTCTATATAGAATTTCGTTAATGTTACATTGTTGTTGTTGTTTTTGTTGTTACTGGTTTGCTCACCTTTCATATTTCAAGAAGTAAAAATATGATTGGAATTAAATTGAGCTGAAGTTTTTACAAGTTGTTCATTCAGCATCAGAGATATTGACAACGTTTGCAATGGCAACAATATTTCAATAACGAAATAAACCCTGCAAAATTTTGACAATTCAAATTTTTCAAAGCTAGTGGTATTTATTCTTTTTTTTACTCAAACGAAATGCGAGCAGAAATACGCTTATGATAAAATATCACAAATATTATCTAGAAAAAAATGGTTTTACAAGAAAAAAATTTTTTTTGCTTATTCTATCGTACCGAAAGTGTCGCCTTATCGCGCCTTTCCAGTTGCTTCTCAACTATTTGACATATGCAGCTACCTTTCGAAGGACGTGACGATATGTTCGCGACTATAGAACAGGCGTATTATATTTCATTCCCAAAACAAAAAATTTTGCTGAAATAAATTGATATTCCTCCTAAATAACAAATCGCAATAATTAAATAGTTAATCAAAGTGATTTTGAAAAAATCTTCTTTCCTTAAAACTTTCCTCAAAAAATTCCTCAAAAACTACTACTACAATTGACAAGCTATATAAAAAAGCATTCCATACGCTGTCAATTTGCATAACCTACTACGGGACAGTATGCTTATTGATATGGATAAACTACTACCGCAATGCGCATGACTTAAATTTTTATGTAGTTTTTGTCTACGAAACCTCAGCGCAGTTATCTTGTTTACTGTTATTGTTTACCATTGTTTAATGAACTCAAATGTATCACCAAAGATTTTATCGTGCTGTTTTATCATGCAATTCAGCCCCGAAAAATGATTTAAATTAATTTAATGGTTAAAATCCAAAATTTCCCTTTCGCCACATTAATTTACAAGAATTCACATGAAGTAATTGATTTTATTTGCCAAAAATTCTCAACAGAAACGGCTACAAAAGGGAACATAAATACAACAGTATTATGTCTCTTCATATAAAATCAATTTAAATGTTTTCATTATAATTTATGATAATGTATCAACGCCTCGAAATCAAGATGTAAAAACTGAAACGAATGAGCTAAATATAAATTGCGTGCCCGTGTGTGTCTGCGTCAATAGCAGTGCGTACAGACGACACTTTTAATGGATACGCACATGTATCAGGTATAGAATATCTGTATTGATGTATGTACACGTATTTAACTTATGTTTGTAGGTGTGTGTATGTTGAAATGTTCCATATAATATAAATAATCCAATTTAAAAGCGAAAAACTCGCTCATCTACAATGAATCCTATCTACACACACACGTAAAATCATGAATAATATGAAAAAAGCAAAATCCAGCAAAAATTTAAATATGAAAGAAGAAAAATAATAAAAAATTTTAGTATCCCTTAACAATGCTGCCAAGTGTCATGTAAAAGATATAAAACGCATTTTTATGTTGGCAATTTTATATTTTTATGTCGTTTGTTGTCTGTGATTATTGTGTCGCCTTAATGTATTTCTCCGACACGAAATTCTCTTCATCGTGTTGGAACTTTCTATAAAACGCAATTGATAGCGTTGTCGCCTCAATTTTAATTTACTACCCCAGACTTTTTGAATATTTTCTCGCCACGGAAGGAGTGTCTTAAAAAGCCTGCAAAAATTCTTATCTCCGCCTAGTCCTGCATAATCGAAGACGCCCTTCTAGACTTTAAAAGTATTTCATATAAAAATTAGGGATTTCAGGTTCCTTAAGTAATTAAGATAAAACTAATGGAAATAATAATATTCCTCTCACTTCACTGATACCGTTCAGGACTCTATGAATTCCGTCTGAGTTTTAAAATTATTGAGGAAATGTAAAAAAGATAAAACAAATAAAGTTACATCTTATTAATAAAAGATAAACAAATACATCAAAATTTAATAACCAGTAGGCGAAAAAAATTATGTGCTAATATTAATATTAATATTAATTTTCCCTTTTCTTGGCTAACTCAGTTCTACTAAATCACCTTCAATACAACTTTCTCAAAAATGTCACCGCATGGTACGATATAATAGTCTACATACCATGCCCACTTCCCTTGAATTTTTATTTCTGGATCGCTATGAAATTTCAGCTCAATTTCATCACGCAAAAAGTGGATATGGCATTGACCAGATTTTGCCCTTTCGATACCACTTTATTTCTGGAAAAGAATTCATACCAAATTTCATAACGATAGCTCTATTCGTCGTCCTGCAATTGTGATTTCCACGGACAGATGGGCAGACGTATGGAAAGATAAACAAATGGACGAACCGACATGGCAAAATCAACTCAGGAAGTAATTCTGGGCAGGAATGTATATACTTTTACGTCCCTGGCACGCCTACTTTAATGCGTTAGAAACGGAGTCACACGGTTCTTATACTCCGTCCCTTAGAGTGTAAAGTGTAAAATTGATATAAAACTTATAAACAAAATAAATATTGCAAGCACAATATTAAAATATATTTTTACTAAATTTTATACGAGAAGCTGCTTTTTAAAATCACGTTGACGCTTTGGAAAATAACAAAATATCACAAGACTTGACACTAATAAACATTGTTAATAGGAATGTTCGAATCAAGAAACAAATAAAAGTAGAAATAACAAAGGAAACATAAATAATAATAAAAGAAATAATAGCATGTTTATCGCGAAAAGTTTGAATGGTCAATAGAAATTATTCTCGAGGGAATAGAGGGCAAGGGAGAACGAGGCAATATACAAGGAGTCACTTCTATGACATGCACCCTCAATGAAAAGAGCTGAAAACCGAATCTTTTCAAATTGTAAATATTAAAGGATTAAAAACCTTTGTTTGATAGACGCTTATGTAAATATTGTCTATAAATACGAGATAAAATGGTGTGATGGAAGACAGTGAAAACTAAAAACCACTAAAATCTGTTTTCCTCTTGAGATATGTTAAGTTAAAATATCACAAAAAAGTTATGTCGAACCAATTCCAATCCATTAAAATCCAATCCAGATCTTAAAAAAACTGATGCAGTACGATGAAAATACTTCAGATATATAGAGCAGTCGTCAGAGGCAAAGCTGAAATCAAAGTAACAAAAAAGAAAATGTTAAAACAGTAAAAACCGCATGAACTCTAGGAGTCAATACTGTTTTGGGATGTTTACATTGAATCTCAACCTAGTTTGCGGTAAATTCTGTGGACCAAATAGTCGGTAATTGAAAAGATCGATTTCTTTGGTTTTGTTTTCTTGGATTCTATTCTTTTAGTAGTTACTTCTCTTACTTGCCATACCTTTCTTTTATTTAGCCCATTCTTTTCAACCTTATTCTTATTCTTTTGCATTTTGTTTACCATTTTTCCCCTCCTTTTTAAAGATTCTTGCCTTTTCAATGTTCAGAGTATTTTATGTTTTTACTCTTGGAAAAAGTTTTCCCTGTTTTCTCTTATTCCTCCCATTCTCGACGTCTCTTGTTTTTAAAAAAGGTAATATCTGTAACAAACTGTGTCTTTAAGTATTTTTTATTCCGTGCTTACTTCTCTTTTATTTGGCTATTTTTATCCACTGCATTTGCTAAATCGTTTCTAAAAAACTGTGTAAAAAACTGTGCTCGTAGATACTTTGTTCATTGTTTATTGCTGTTGTTCTTCTACTTTTTCCACTAAGTTCTTTCTTTCCATTCCTTTTCTTTTTGTGCTTTTTTTGTATACTTATTTTTCACTTTATTTAAAGTTGTATTTTTTGGTAAGAAGATAGCCAAAAGTGTTTGCGGTGGCGCATGCATAAGATTGTAGCCAAGACTGAGGAACGGTTTAAGGTTAAAAGGCGGT
The DNA here is from genome assembly GCA_963966595.1 of Physocephala rufipes. Lineage (NCBI taxonomy): Eukaryota > Metazoa > Arthropoda > Insecta > Diptera > Conopidae > Physocephala > Physocephala rufipes. The sequence continues at coordinate 30,019,654 of OZ016505.1, forward strand.
GGCAGACAATTTCGCAATTAACGAACACATGCGAAGGAAGCTTTATTTCAATTTATCACTATTTGCAACTACTTTCTATTTCTCTCCTTTTTATATTTTGTTTATTTTAGTCTGCATACATTTTCATCTCATTTTCCTCGCTTTGTTTTTCTCGCTGGCTGAACAACCTTAAGAAATAACCGTAAAATAGAGTAATTCTTGGCAAAAATTGAAAATTTAGGATTAGAAATTTATTAGATCATAAAAATCTGTTAGGTATTCTACATTGGATAGATAGATTAGTTAGATATAAAATAACTATTTTAGGGGTTATTTTTATGTTGTGATATAATAAAATGTTCGCTTTCACTATTTCAAGATAAGTCTTCGTATACGCAATTCTTAATCTAGGCTTATCTTATCTTAATACTTATTTTTTCCCATTTTATATCTATTTATCGTAATTCAAATGATCTGCGATTCCACCAGTAAGAGTGTTTACTAGCCTAAAACTATGCTATGCTTTATGCTATTTGTACAAGAGCAAACTACAAAACAAACAAAGTTTCTTACGAATTATGCAAACGAAGACAAAGTTCAAAAAAAACTATTTATAAGAAGAGAAAGTTAGAAAATATCTATCTGGTATATTTTAGACCTATTTGCTATAGTGGCTAAAGTAGGTGTGGCACCGTTTTATATAAACGCAAATCACTAATAATTCAGAAAGAGTTGGCCCAAAAGAATAAAGTTTTAAATAATTTAAATTAATTTTTCATTTTTTTTCTACTCACTTGCGACTTATTTAAATAATATTTTTCTAATCACCTATGCGATTTTCCATAACAATTTTTTGATTTTTTTTTTCTTGGGTGTTTCTTCTTTACATGCAGATAACAATAAAAAATCGATAAATCTTTTGAACAAAGTAATCGCATCCAACGATTTCACGAGAATTCAAATTGGCTTCGATGTTTTCATCCGTGGGCAATTCTATTCATTCATTAAATAAATTCATTCAGAGACTGACTCGAAACATTCACCATTTAAATTAAGTCCATCAAAGAGCTAGTCATAAAGAATGTTTCAGCACTGAAACCAATAGAGAAGACTGATAACAAAACTGTATAGTCGTTTCGTTAATGTATGGTAATAAATCGATTTCAGTAATGAATAAAATTAAATTGAACAAAGTGGAATTGGTATGAATTCGAATTCATCAAGTCAGTATTCCCCAACAACAAAAACAACAACAGCGACAACAACGAGGGTAGTAAAGAAACGCTACTAGCTGATTGATTGATTGACGGTGTTGTGTACCAAATGACACTTGAGCTTAATGAATGATTGAATGACTGAAAAACAAGGCCTTTGCTACTCGTTTATTACCCTTCCTCCCTCCCACTGACACGCAAAATGTTCTAGCCGATTAGCATAACTTTGTGCGTTAGGTAAAAAATGACAGCTTCTTGGGATTCATCTTGTCATCCATTCGTAGCTTTATTTCGAAATGACAAAAATAAAGTTTAGAACATGGTGTGGTTGGAAGAGACTCGTACCATCCGGAATGCTTTTAAATTTAGAATTTGCAAAGAATAAAAAAGAACCGAGCCTGATCGTAATCGTGGTCCTAGTAGTGTGCTGATTAATGACTTCTAAAGCAGCCCCCAGGCAGTTCGACACAAACTAATCATTTTGACATTTTAATGATGTGTCTCTATAGTGTCCTTGCGTCTGTCACCGTCCTTCTTTAACTGCCTCTCTCTCTCTCTCTCCTTCTCTCTGTCACTGAGTGTATTAAGGTAAAAAACAATCGGTAACACCTTTTAAAATACAAAGCAACAACATCCAGGCGGTATCGACTGAACTGAAATTGCAACAAAAATTGTTAGTCTGCGAGAATTTCTGTCGTACGAAGTTGCCAATGGGCGACACATTTATGTGAACAGTGTGGTCATAAATCAGAACTACACGCGCTGAGACTTCACTGACACCTCGGTGTGCCATATTTTATTTTAAAATAAAGCCTTAATTCAGCTTACTTCAACTCTGCCGGGAGCGGTTTGTCATTTAAAAGGTGTTCAATCAATTGTCAACGTTGTCTTTGTCCTTTTAGTCGGACACCAGTAGTCACCAGCAATCACCAGTGGTCACCACCATCTTCATCATCATCATATTATTAAACTTTTTTCATTAAAATCAACTTCATCATCGCCGTTATCTTCCCAGTTCGCCAGAAGTGAGAAAATAAATGTTTCGTGGAATTAATACGATGGTCGTCGAAAAAAGTGCTCATAGCCTTGAGCATTTTTCTTAAGCATTCTTTTGTGAAATCCAGAAGTGGTGGAGTGGTGGAATGCTTAGTTCTTGCTTTATTTTGTAAAATTGTTGTTAATGAAATGACATTAACTGGCTGAGTGACTGATTTATGAAAGTCATTGATATAAATAACAATAAAAATAAACCAACCAAGCAACAATTTTGATGTGAAATTAATAGATTGACGCACTAACTATCTGTTGAAATAACGATCGAAATGTTTTTTAAAAAAATCTGAAGAAGGATCTAATACTGTGAGTTTTTAGGGCTCTTCCATAAATGATGAAATAACTTATAACCATTTATCGTTTCGATAATACAATTATTCCTTGGATTCCTTGGATTTCGTGGAGTTCCTTGGTTACGGGTTGGCAATAGTTTGTCAAGTGCTACACCAGAATTTAAGGATAGCTACTTAGAATCGATTATCTGCCTTCCTTCGTATGATCCTCTTATTTTTTTCCTAATTCCTTTTAAGTCATTTTCAAATCCTACCCAGATTTGAATTTTTTGTTTTAATTATATTTTGCCCTGCTGTGACTTTAAAATTTTATATCAAAGCGTATCCATTTAATTTCATCCATTTCCAAATTTTCTTGGTTTCAGTTTCTTTAATGAGTTTTGCCCGTGATTTTACGATCTTCCTAAGTCAATCTAGAACCTAAAACCTACATTTTTCAGAATTATTTTACTTCAAGTTTCTAATTCTTTTAGGATTCTAAAATTTTTTACATATTTCGATAATTTTCAGATTCGGTTTTTTGTGGTTTTCTGTTTTCCGTACAATTTTAATAATTTCCTTTAAACAGCCTGGCAATGTTAAAAGTTGTCAGTTATCTTTTTAAGCTTTTAGCAAATATTGTTAGAATATTTTGTATATGCTTTCTATAATCTTCTAAAGGCTATATAAGATTATAAACCACACTCACTGCCATAGAAACAAAAATGCCTTTCAAGGGTTAAAATTACTTTCTTTTCTCTAAGTTTTGCCATTTAGGAAAACACCAAATTTTGCTTAACACACTTGGAGATTCTTTCTACTAGGTTAAAAGCAATAACAACAACAACACATAAAGCAAGCGAATGTAAAATAAGGGCAATGCTTAAAATTCGACAGCGCACACACATACACACGGATACACACACGCACACACTCAACGACAACAAAGCAAAACTTAAAAGCAACAACGAAAACAACAATAACTACAAATATGGAATACAACTACTTGGGTGGGTTTCCCCCTCTCGTTTTCACTATTTTTACCAATCCTCCCCTTATTCCTTACAGTTCGGCCTGTTAGCGAGAAATTGTCTCGTTGATGGGAAATGGCAACAGAGCGCCGCACACTAGCAGAGCCGCGTAACAAGAGACACGAAATCTGTTTGTAATAATAATTTTCTTCACTTGACATATTTTGTTGACTCCGGTAGTCAAGCATTAAAAATGTCTTCGTGAGGAATTGAAGAAGAAAATCGAAAGAAGTGGCGATCAAGGAGAGGGGGTGGAAGATGGAAGGAAATAAGAAATACAATAAAAAGAAGGTGCAACTTGTGACTCTGAAACGGTGAAGAAACAATTTGAATTTGACTGAAGACAGGTCGATACGTCGTGACGGTTATAAAAGCGTTGGGGGGAGGAATGGATAAATGGATAGTGGTGCAGACGATACTTTTTAGTGGTGTGGAAAATGACTCGTGAATGCAGTTAATATATCCACAGCTATACGAGAGAAAATTGCACGAATGAAAAAAAAATATTGTAAAAAATTTATTTCTTAGCAAAAAGATCATGAAGCAGAAAGTAATAACTGCAGCAAGTGTATGGTAGCAACGGTAATGGAAGCCAAAACAACAGTGGCGTAAAAAGAAATTCGCGACGGCAGCATCCGCCAGCAGCATCCGCTGCAACAATAGCAACAATAATAATGTCGTCAATATCGCCACCAGTAAACAACAATGACGTAAAATAGCAGCAGTAGCAGCACTGGCAGCATCAACAACATTTAGTTTAACACTTTAAACGGAAGTTTCTCGATACTGAAGATTATAATGATGATAATCATGACGATGGTGATGGTATTAAGCGACCACGGCTAAGGACTAATAATGATAACGACGTACTTTTGGTGGAGCCAAAGTTACTGATTATGATGAGAAGAGGTTCATTATTGCATTTGGGTTCATTATTACGTTTCGTATAACCGAAAGTTGAAGCGTGGCAATGGTAATGGTGCGGATAAGAACCTTATAAGGACTGCATAAACCTCAATGCTAACTAAAAATTAAAAAAAAGAAGGATCAACTAGTACACATTACTATTGTGTCCCGGTTTCGGATTGTTGCAGCATAACTGCTCTAATCAAAACATCCTTTAATTTCAGGCTGATGTTTGTTTTGGATAATTCATAAAATGGAAATAAATATATATTTCAAAATGTATCTTTTACACCCATAAATTCAATTATTTCGTTCTTAGTGAACACTTTTGTGACACTCATCTCAAATAAAATCATAGATATCAATTCTGTTAAATTATCCGAGATGTCTTTATAGTGAAAATGGTAGAAATACTTAGCTGGATCGGTTGCGTTATGCCAGCTGAAGTGGCTAATATGGATATATAATGATAATCACGTTAATGAGAGTTCAAAGTAATTTTCCATACATGATACCTCATAAACCGATAGGATATCTAAAGAAGCTAAATTGTGTAAATTGGACCGTATTAGTAAAGTAAAGACGATAATTATAATATTTATCAATGAAATATTGATGGAGGTAAAATGATGACGCTATAAGTTATAACATTTTCTTACAATAATCGTATTGTGTTGCCTTGTAGCCGCGCATCGAAGCATTAATTTTTCATTTCCGTCCATGCTTCAGTGTCAGCACTCAACGTTGGCTGTCATGTTGTTCGGTTGAGGGTGGGTGATAATGTATGTGTGCGTACATAAGCGTGTGTGTCACTATGCTTGTCATATAGTAGCTTAAATGCTGACATTGACATCTACTAAAGTGTGCGAGTTATGCGGATGAAGTATTCGCAACATGGCGTCAATTTTTGTAGCTTGCGTTCCTTTCGTCCCCATCCTTTGACAGTGTTGACAGAAGTGATTCTTTTCAGCTTATCCGTAAGAAAATTAAGAGGAAAAATTTAGCTTATGATAAAGCTACAGGGAAGTCTAAAACGCATATAAGGGATCTGTAGAGATTAATTATGTCAACTGAAAATTGTTCAGTCTGCCTGTCAGTTCGGTCCATTTAGTATGGGGGCGCGAAGACATGACAACAATGGCACGAGAGGTATTAAAATTTTTGAAAACTAAATATAATCTAATAATAATTTTCCACGAAAGTGATAAATGTGAAAAAGTTTACACGTGACATACATTAACTTCTCTTCATTAATTCGTTTATATAAAAAGCAGCATCCTCTTATTCTTGAACGTTTTGACATTAAAAGTACAAACTGAGTGAAAGATGAGGAGATGCTGAAAAGTTATGAAACATATAGGCATATATAGACATTTTCCCCTTGTAAGAATTGATAAGAAATAAATTGAAATCGAACAAAGTCTGAAACTAATTCAGTCTTTTTTTAAAGTTAAAAATTTATGGATTATTGCTCTTATTTTTGCTCTCATATTCACCTCCTGGATGCCGAATTTATCCAACCATCCACTGCCTACCGCCTCTATCACTATCATCACGAGTTACCAAGATTGATTCACTCCATTGAATGGATCGATTTAACTTTATTATCCGTTTCTAATCTCTACCTAATCCGTGTCTGACATGCTTGTGATTCTCATAATTTAATTTTTATTTCATTTCCTTAAAGTTCTTATCTAGAAATTTCATCTTTTCGCTATGTCTATTTCTTCCTCTTCATTTTCTTCACGCTCTCCCTCCTATTATTATTATTGTTATTATTATTATTATTATTATTATTATTATTATTATTCATTGGAGGCAATGAAGCATCACCAATTGACGTTTGATGCAGCCAATCTGTAGAATAGCATGCAGTAGCGAGTCGTTCGGAATCCCTTAAAAGTAGACGCAAAGGAATAAGTAGATGCTGTTGGGGTTTGGGTTGGGGATAGAAATTATTGGATAGTCGGAGAAGCAGGAGCATGTCTCAAAATATTTACCGCTGTGAATTTTAATCATTTTGAATAAAGAAAATTTGAGAAACGTGATGTTAAGGATTTGTATTGTTGCTCCCTCCTTCATTATTTTCGCGATTGTTAAAACGGTCGTTGATTATTTTGATATTGTTTCACCCTTAGGATATAAACATCTCAAGATTCATTGTACCCTCATGCAATATTGTGAATCACTGGATATATTTTTCATGAAATATTCAGGAAATTTTTCATTCAGAAATTAGTTTCAAATGGAAGAATTAAAACAGCATAACTCCTTAACTTCTAGGATTCTCTCACATATTCAAGTAGTGCCAGTGATGATTAGCGAATTATATTGCTGAAGGATTTCTTTATTAAATACTTTTAATAGCAATCTAATACATGGCAAGATAACATTTTAAATGGCTATTTGAACCCTAACTCGTCATTATTATTACAGGATTACTCAAGAAATCATTTTTAATCATCATCATCATGCACTCACGACAATGCTCTTCTCGTGATGATGGTCTTCTTATGCATCATGCTCTGTAGCTTTTTCTTATTGCGAATTATATAGACTTCTAGAGCCTGATTATTGATTTAGTGATCCTCTTTAGATTACGGCTTATTATAAAATGTTAAAAGGTAAAAAAAAATTTACTTCAGTGCGAGTTTTCTCTTTTAGTTCCTTTTCTACTCAGTCTCTGAAAGTGAAGAAAACTGACAAACTTTAATACTTTCAATATTTTTAAATTAACGGTTAAATTAGCTTGTATCCGTAATGTATGTCAATCGAAAATCAAATACAAAAATTGAAATCAAATTAAATATTTTAATTACACAAAAATTAAATATTTCCATCCGTGGTCTAACGCGTTTCTTCCACTGTCCATCGAATCAATAACGGTGCATCTAATACATAGTTGTAGATTTAACCTTTTGTCTTCACTGTCCCATAAACAGCACTTATTCGCATCACAGCCATTTTGGAGCCTATGTCTTTTGAAGCCACTGCCATTTTTGAGCCTTCTAAATTATTTAAATTGTAAAATTATCTTTTTAGTATAAATTGAGTTTATGTACTCCAATTTATTTGATATCAATTCAAAAGTATTAATGAAATTACTTTTGTATTTTTATGCTATATAGTTTTCTTTCCATTTCTCCAATGAATCTCATTTTCTACGAAATTCTTCGCAATAATTTCATACACAGCTTTATAATTAATAGCAGCATCGCTGAGACATATAATTAATATCTGCCTCAATACCAACGTTAATATTTCAGGTAAATTAAATATGCTTTTCATTTTAATGATGCTACTAGACTGATTATCCTCTAACTGCACCATCATCATCCTAAATTCTGTAATTTCCTGAATTTCAATCAGATTTCCTGAACAATTTATAAATTATAGAAAAGTAGCTTAATAGCAAACGGAAATTCTTAAACATCATTATATTCATCCAGGTAACTGTGCCGTCATTATCATCATTGTTAGAGTCATTATAATTGCATTTCACAATTTCCTGTCGCTCGCGTTGGAAAAAAGCATTCTTTCAATTTTTCTTCTTAGCATATATTCGCTCTCAGAAACTTCGAATGTATATTCAGAAGTACCTTTACAAAAGTTTTAAATTTGTGGAATTCTCCACCTCTTTCCCTTTCTCGTATTCTGTCATCCTTCAGTTGCATTCATTCAGTCATCCATTCCTTTATCTCATGTTTATTTAATTTGCCTGACAATTTTGTCAAACAAGGTAAACCACTCAGTATGAGCAGATAAACACACGCACACAAACATGCACGCACATGCATACATTCAATTAAGACATCAACACACTTAGTACTACTGCTGTCATGAGGCTGACTCCAGCAAAACTTGTACTTGTTTTTGTTTTGCGTGTGTGTTATGTTTGTTTGTTTGTTTGTTTACTGCAACTACTATTTCCACAAGCTAATAATTTTACCAGCTGCCACTTGTCGTTCGTCAGTAATGTGGCAACTTGCTAAATCGTTTTAAAAGTGTTTTAAAAAGAATTTCCTTCTCTTTCAACGAAACACTCTTAATCCTCCATCCTCATACCTGCTCGTATTTTCTTTTTCATTTTTATTCCATCACAGTTCCGGTGGCAGTTTCTTTTCATCCAAAACATCACAAAACTTGAAAAATTGAAAAATTGAAAGTTTTTTATGGGACAAACGAAAGTTTTGTATACTTCAAATGAAGAAATAGAAAGATAGAGAGAGAGAGGGAGCGGCAGATAGGAAATGATAGAGCAAGAGCAAAATTTACGGAATGGAAGAGTTGCATACAATATAAAAACACCATTTTCTAAAAGCAATTCTTTATATTGCTTTAGTTGGCAATATGGAATTTGCTTCAACTTTGTATAGCTTCGTTGTTGTTATTGTTGGGTTAAGCTTACAGGTGTAAGACATTCAGAAGTTATGTGTGATTATTAGTAAGATATACCTCAAGCTGATAAAATTTGGAACGATTTTCCGTCATCCCTAGTCAACTTTGGTTTGTAGACCAACCGGTTTCGGCGATGTGCCATCTTCAGTGTCCGTTTTCGTTCTGGAAATACCTCAAGCATTTGTAGTATAAGAAAACTGTGAACTCACTTTATTACTTCTCGAAAGAAACCTCGTGATACTGCTCTTTATTTTATGTGAAAATATCTGCAAAAAGAAACTAAATAAAGTCGACTGATCATATCTGCTGAAGTGATAGAAAATCTCTTTACCAGACCTTCAAATTTCCACTTTCATTTAAGAGAGCGTACAGAAGTAAAAGATACTTGTGTTTGTATTTTCCTATATTCGGTTTTAATATTTTTATGGATACATTTCTATTTTTTTATAACATTTTAATAAAGCTGAATTGATTTTTTTTGAAATGACAATCGATCACATTTACTTTCGGGTATTTTGGAAGTAATACCATTGGGGGTAGTTATACTTTGAAAGTGGTCAAAATTAATTCTTTTACTTTATATTAAAATATTACAATACATCGCAATTCTTATAAATAAGGAAATTTCACTAAATATTTGAAAAAAAAATATAACGCTTTCCTATTGCCAGCTTTACTTTCACATACCTTAATTTTAGGGGCATTTACACCAAAATCGAAGAATACGAGTAAAATTCTGATAGCGTAAAAAATTCTTTCTTACCACATAAAATCACTTTATACACGTTATGACTCTGAACGTGAAATCAGAGGTCCGATGACTTTGCTGTCGGGAATTTCCACTGAAATCTTGGTTTGGTTCAGTTCGATAGAGGTAATAATGCTCATGCATTGTAGCCAGCATTAAAGCCACTTGCAGCAACAACAAAACCAATACCAGCAACGTGGTTGTGATTGGCAAAGTTTACTTACATTGTATTCATTTACAATACATACGAAGATATAAAGATATTGTACAAAGTTTAAAACGAGAGTGAAAGAAATTATAAAGTTTATATAAATTGCTTTGAAAGAGAGCGGGTTATTGCAACAATAGCATAATAAAAGACAAAGTGTATATCTAAGAAATAATCAAGGCCATTTCTAGGTGCGCTTCTTCCATAACCAGTTAGGAATAACTGACATATGTTCGAGATGGTATACTTGACGTTTTTCGAAATTATGGCTCAATACAATACGAGCTGCGATGTGAGGAGTCTAGAATTAGGAAGGAAAACCTACAAACCTAACACCATCTCATTCTTGATAATTTTCTAAAGGTTAACCAAAAGATTTAAATGGCATTAAGTACCTTGGCGTATCAAAAAGTAATATAAATTTAATATGCTTGGAAAAGTTAATATTTTCAAACGTTATTAATGCGAAGGTACTTACTATTTATTGCGTTATCAGTATTATTGAACTTATGATAAGCTTATTTGTATTATCAGTATTATTGATCTTATCTTCAATATCGTTCGAAAAATATTTCCAAGGAAGATAAAAAGCATAATAAATTTATATTGTGTTTGATACGATAATTTTATCGTATTTGTGGCCTATAGTAAGATTCGTAGATTCGTAGATGTTAAAGTGTTCGGACAGTAATTTCGTTATTTTCTAGCAGAGAAATTCTTGCATTATACCGTAAGGAATTAAGGTGTATGCGAAATAATCGCTTTTGATTTTGTTCAAACCAAAAATTGAAGAAATTGTTCTGAAAAATATAAGCAAATAATAAGCAAAGAAATGTGGTTGACTCATTACTTGGTAACACGAAGGCACAATTTGAAGATGATAGGCTGTATGTATTGTATGTTGTTATCTTCATCTAACAAACGTAATTTCGGAAATAAATTAATAACTTTTTTATGAATTGGTTAATTCTGCGATATGTTATATATGTGACTTTTTAAATCATATACCACTTCATTGTTAACAAAATGTCCGAACGGAAAGCATTGAACCTACTCAGATTTGCAATCATTTTTGGCATCGCGTCAGCCACTTCATGCGACGTGTCTCAACAACTTGATGGTCGGGTAATCGACGGGGAGGGAGCAAATCCTGGTGAATTTCCGTTTATGGCTGCTCTAGAAATTACCACACAAGGAGTTCCTTCATTTTGCGGCGGATCATTGATTTCGGCAGAGTGGATTTTAACAGCTGCACATTGCATTTTCGAGTAATTATATTGAATTAGGCACAATTTTTGCAATCACTATATTACATTTAAACTTCTATAGAGCTCAGTTTGCACATATTTATTTGGGAGCCACATATCGCAATGACCCTGAGATAGGTTACGCTATTTGGCATACGGACTTCTTTATTCATCCTTTATGGGATCGAACATACAAAAAAAACGATATTGGTCTAATTCGAATTCCCGCAATTAATTTCTGTGACAATCTAAAACCTATACCTTTGGCAACTATGAATAGTCTCACAAACTACGTCGGAGAAATTGCCACTGTCAGCGGCTGGGGTAAAAAATTGTACAAAGCCACCGGAGTCTTAAGTTCACCAAATCGTTTACAATGGACTCGAGTCCAAGTAATTGAAAACGAAATATGTGAAAGGATTGGTTACTTTGTCCACGATGCAGAGATTTGTTTGGACGTCAAGATCCAAGGAACTCCTTGGGAAGGTGATTCTGGTGGTCCTGTATTTTTGGAAAATACGGGGGAATTGATTGGTATTTTAACACGTTCTTTAACAAATAAACCCGAAGAGAGGAAGCCAGTAGTAGCCACACGTGTGGTATATCATTTGCCATGGATCAAAGCAGTTACTGGTATCTCCCAATAATTTGCGAAAAAATGACAAGTACTGGAAGACCTACCGGCGGAGTTATATCGAAAATTTGGAAAGATATAGCAATTTTCATGAAATGCAAAAATTATAGTTATTTAATAAATTATTATTAAAAATTATTATTAAAAATTATTAATATTATTTTATTGAAATCTTTCGTTTATAAAAACACATTAGTGGCACGCTTTGCGATCGATTTAAAAATCGTCCCAAAATTCTGCTTATTCGCTGGGACAACTCAAAGCCCAAAACGTTACTAGTATTTTTCTTAAAATGTCATACAATCATTAATAATCTTGCCGTTATAATATTACTATATATATAATTCGCATAAAAAAGAGGAAAAAGGAAATTTAGTAATTTAAAATTATGTTCAGTTTTGTAGAAGCATTTGAAAAAAGCGAAATGCGTGCAACGTATGACTTCCTTGCACCGCTAGCCAATTCTAAAGAACATCCTAAAGAGTGGCACAAAATTGGATATTGTACTCGTAAAAAATTATAAAATTTTAGCCTTATATAGCTAATATTTTACAATTTACCTGTAAAATTTTACGAAACCCTTAATGGAAAATGGCTCTTTCACACAACAAATTGTAACCAACCAACCATAGGTGTTTCTACGGTGTAGGAGTTCAAAACAAATAATATCAAAATCCTCATGTCCGTTTTTTAGATGCAGGCGACAAGAAAAATGCTGCCTTGGTAAAACGAATTGAGACCAAAAAGGATGTTAAAATATTCCTAAAATATTCCTAAACGAAATCTTCAACTTTCTACGTATAGCCGTTTTTGTGTTATGAAATATATGCGTGCATGCTTGTGTACTTACATACATATGCATGTTATTATTGGACGTGAGTAATAAGTATTTTAGTGGGACGTCATAACGAATCTAGTCGAAATGGATGCGGGCGTAATCGAAATATATATTTTCGTTGAAGAATGAATTTTGAAATTGTGATTACTCCATACTTGTTTGTAATACATGATTGTGATTGTCCATACTCCGTAGAAGGAAATAAAACAAGTCTTACAGTGTTTGCATAACTTTCTCATTAGTCCACTCGCACCTTCTACGAGATATATGTTTATATGTACGGATCTGAAAATAAAGTAAAATATTGAAAACGTCTTCATTTTCCGAAGGTTCGGAACATATTTTTTTCTAAATTGCTAATTTTTTATTTGAATTTAGAATATAACCTAAATCATATACTTCCACTATTGAGAATATTAGCAAACCTCTGAATGCTAGCAAATCTCGGGTTTACTTGGGTTTCGGGTTCAGAGCTAAAGCCAATCATAAACCCAGGCTTGTTCCATTAAAGTTATTGTGAATTTTTGATACACCCTACAATATTCTTGGGCTTTCACAACCCTGATTCGAAGTTCGAACAAGAAGCCATGTATCTTGGTCTCTTTCTACATCTAGTGTTATAGAACAAGATAAATATCGCTTAAAATCATTGTGCCAAAATTTCAAGTTAACATATTTAAATTTATGTTATCCCAGTAAACATTTATATGAGCCTTCATATTTATGACCACAAAAAAGGCTTATTTTTTGAAAAAATCTGTACACTACAATAAAGCTCCCGCAAGTAATATTTTCTGATTAAGATATGAATGTTCATAATTATATTCTGAAAATAAACTTTACTAACAATTATAAGAGCTGTAACGAGTTTAGTTTCTCAGCTGGAGTATGCCAAGATGTTCCAGGCTTCATTGTAGAAGGATCGCGTAACAATCTTTAACTACGAAAAATCGTTACTATTTCGGAATTTCACACGTTAACTCGGGTGAAATTAAAGGTAGACTGTGTTTTTCTTTTACTAATCTTATTTATTTATAACCAACTTTCAATATAATTCAAATTGTTAACAATAAGGCTGTCTCAAACTCAAAATTATAACCTAGGAACAGACGGAGCGTCTGGCAACTAAAAGGCTGACTTTTCTGCCAAAGGCTGACCTGATTCCGCCTGCAGAATAGTTCAGGGAACTGTCAAAAGCTGACCTGTTCCTAATACAAAAGGGTATTGCAAGAATCTGGGAAAAGCTGACCTGATTCTGCCTTCTGGCACCTCAGGGAACTGCCAAAAGCTGACCTGTTCCTGATTCAAAAATATAATTGAAGATTCTGCCAAAAGCTGACCTGGTTCCGCGTCAAATGTTCTTAAGCTTGCAAGCGCAGAAGAATCACGATCCTAATTTTCACGTTCCTTAAGTCAATTTTATTTTTGAACTACTTCTGAATTATTGTTCATGAATGAGGTGAAGCAAAAATGCAATACTGAAATTAGGGCTATCAACGATTTTAATTTGATTTTAAATAAAGAATTTTGTGTCGGAGGTGTCAACGAAATATTAAATATTTATGTCCTTACGAACATATCTAAATTGTAAAAATCACGAATTCGTAGCCGTTACAGAGCCTTCATATTTATGAATTAGAAAATACTCATATTTTGGAAGAAAATATGTACACTTCGAAAATTTAAACTCAAAAACGTGCAAATATAGGAGTCCTTTTTATTCTAATTCAAGACTATTCAACGAACTTTTTTGTTCAAAATGAGCGTATGTGATCAGAAATATGAATGCGTTTGAACCTGAAAAGAGGCATATTGTTTGTAATGCAGACACGAGACAAATGTCATCGCTTTTCTCACCAATGATTTCAATACCCACAACCTATTGGAGAATTCGCCGATAAGAAGGACGTTCTGTCATTTCGTACACATCATCGATTTGATTACTGGGGCATATATCCTCAGCAATCATTTATGTAATATGCTTGGTGTATTTACTAGTTCTCTCTTCAGCTTTCTATCAAGCGATTTCTATCTTAAATAAGATCGCCTTACGTTTAACACACATTCTACCATAGTTCAAAGCGTTCGCGAGTATTTCTTCTCTATAATTTCGGGATATATATAATAATCATTAAGGGCCAATAATGATAAAAAAATTGATAACAATAGTTATAATAAACGTACAAGACTGTCGAATGTTGCTTTTACACTCCGTGGCATAGAAACGTGTACCCTGACAAAATTGAAATGAAAAGTAAAAAGTGGAGAGAAAAAGAGAGGATGTTATTTTCTGTAGAAATATATTATTCTTTCGGACGACCAGTTCGATGTAGTTTATAATCCATTTGAAGGTGGGATGACTCAAAATAACTTCACGATAAATAAAGGGTAATAACGTCAAAAAAGTATAAAGCCAAGGAAATACAAAACTACCGCTAGAAGTAGCCATGGAGATATTCAGAACTCAATACAGACAGAACATTCAACAAAACCATGGTTAGAACTTTTGGATAAATAGATGCCACTAATGATGTGTAAAGCAAGTTTATCAGAAATAGTAAGAAGACTTTCCAAAAATAATACCCGTTTCGTGTGATATTATTTTCAAAATGATGAAATAATTTATTTTTTGCTCGTATTATATAATAATCGTTTGTATATTCGGTGTAGTAAATTATTTCATAAATGTTTTCAAATTGATTATTCGTAAATAGAGTAAAAGTGGGCAGCACCCGACCCCGTTTTATCATCACTTTAACAAGCGCAGATGTAGGGTAGTATAGGATATATCTGTGATTACCAACCAAGAATGAGTTAATATTCTTGACATATTAATATTTTCCTTTATTGCTTTTGTGATCATCATTTCTAATATCTCTTGCTTTTTTTAAGTTGGCTGAAACATCTGCTAAATTTTCATTTTTATCACTTAGGAAATTTTTACCCACAACGTATATTTTCCTTTTTCCAAGTTTCCTTCCTATCTTTAGTAAACGAACATAATATTTCTGTTATTGGATTGTATTATGAATAGATTAGTTCGGACGTCTGTCCGTAGACGTTAAAAATATATTCTTTGAATATTTGAAAGCTATTAAATAGAAATACGTTTAAAACACTTTATTAATTTATTTAATGTAACACACTTCAAATTTATGAGAAGTATTTTTATATGCATTTCGTGACTATTGTCGCTTTTTATGTTGTTTTTGCTCTTGTGCTCTTCTAATTTATTAACAGAACTAATATTAGTCTTCATGTAATAAAATTCAATATGCTTTTTAATTTATCTTGGAAAAGTTCTCAATATTTTAGAAATGCTATTAATGATTAGTTTAATAATAGCGATAATGTAATTAAGATTTTAGTTTAGTTCAGCTTAGTTATCGACGTATTAATTTAAATTCAATTAAAACCATAATTCTGTTATTAACATTCTTAAACTTCTCACTAATAGGATTTTAAAAATATTGATAAATTTTCCTTATCTTAATTCCTAACAAAGGAATAATTATTCTCACTGAATTATTGAATTATTGCTTTTGTTTTTGCTCAAATTGAAAATTAACTGAACTTTTCCGAGAAATATATACGAAAAAAGTTGCCAAAAAGCAAGAGAGAGTAGTCGGACGGACAGAAGGCAGACTGAGATATAAAAATTGAAGATGTGATAAAGGCTGTATGTATTGTATGTTTTGACTTCTTGATAACTAACCCAATTTGAGAAATAAATTAATTTCTCTTATGACCTGATTAATTCTACAATATATTATATATACGACGTTTTCAATTATAAACCATTAATTGTTAATAAAATGTCTGAAGGGAAAGGATAGTATCTACTCCGGTTTGCATTCATTTATAGCATCGCGTCAGCCACTTCATGTGATGTGTCCCATCAACCTGATGGTCGAGTAATTGACGGAGAGGGAACACATCCTGGTCAATTCCCCTTTATGGTAGCTCTAGTGCTCACCCGACAAAGTGGCAATTCATTTTGCGGTGGATGATTGATTTCGGCAGAGTGGGTTCTAACAGCTCTAAACTTCTTTAGACCTCAGTTTGCACATATTTATTTGGGAGCCACATATCGCAATGAACCCGTGCTAGGTTATGCTATTTGGCATACGGACTTCTTTACCCATCCTTTATGGAGACCAATGGACAGAGGAAATGATATTGCTCTAATTCAAATACCCACAACTAGTATCTGTGACAATATAAGGAATCCCATTGCTTTGCGATTACATCTAGTCCAATGAACTACGTCGGACAAATTGCCATTGTTAGCGGCTGGGGCAAGAAAATCGACGATATCACAGATTCGTCAAGACGTTTACAATGGACTAATGTCCAAATACTTAATAACAGAAAATGTGAAGAAATTGATTTATTTGTCCTCGATACAGAGATTTGTTTGAACGTTGGAATCCAAGGAAATCCTTGCGAGGGTGATTCTGGTGGTCCAGTATTTTTGAAAAATACCGGGCAATTAATTGTTTTTTTTGACACGTTCCTTAGGATGTACAGCCGATGAGAGGAAGCCAGTGTTGGCCGCACGTGTAGTACACTATTTGCCATAGATAAAAGCGGTCAGTGGAGTTTCTTACCATTATGCGAAATAATCAAAATAATGGAAATAATCGAAAAATATGCAAACTTTCCAGAAATGTCCAGAGTCATTTTATAAATATAAATAATAATATCTTATGAATATCTATATTTTTACGGCTTTTCTCTTGAAGCTGCTAATTATCTAAAATTTATGTATAATTGAAAAACACATCTACTCTCGTTGTTCAAGCTCTGCAGAATTTGTTTACTAAAATTGTCAACTTTATATTCATGAAGTCATATTTAATATGAAAAACGAGAGTCAAAGAAATTATGGTTTATCTAATTATTCTGAAACAGGGCAAGGTTCGTTATCAGCAAAATGTTCTTTGATTATAATTCAAATCGTTTGGTTTACACAACATTATTGTAATAATATCATAGTAAAACAGAATATGTAATTTTTCCTAAGGTGAATCAAAAGTTAATTAAGTATCTTGTCATATGAAAAAATAATATAAATTTAATATGCTTGGAAAAGTTGTTAATATTTTCAAACGTTATTAATGAGAAGCTCTATTATGTTATCAGTATTATTGAACTTATGACAAGCTTATTTATATTATCAGTATTATTGATCTTATCTTTAAGAGTGTTTGAAAAATATTTCCAAGAAAGATAAAAAGCATAATAAATGTACATTGTGTTTGTATCGTATTTGTGGCATAAAGCAAGATATATGTTCGTAGTTGTTAAAGAGTGTTCGGATAATAATTTCGTTATTTTATAGCAGAGGAATTATTGATTGCATTGTAAGAGATTAACGCGTATTCGAAATAATCGCTTTTGATTTTGTTCAAAGTAAAAATTACCGAATCTCTTCCGAAAATTATATTCGCGAAAATCCATCAAAGAGCAAGTAAACGGACTGACAGAAGACAGACTGATATCAAAAAGAAACCGCTCCCTTCAAATGAGCGAAGAAGCATCAGTCACTCTTTATTGAGTAACATGATACTTAAAATTAATAGATATGGTGATGTATGTATTGTATGTTATTACCCTCTTATAACTAACCTAATTTAGGAAATAAATTAATAATTTTTATGGCATAGTTAATTCTACAATATTATATATTTACGACTTGTGAAATCATGTGCCTTTTCATTATAAATGAAATGTCTGAACTGAAAGCATTAAACATACTCCGGTTTGCCTTCATTTTTGGCATCGCGTCAGCCACTTCATGTGGTAAGTCCCATCAACCTGATGGTCGAGTAATCAACGGAGACGAAGCACATCCTGGTCAATTTCCCTTTATGGTAGCTATAGAAATCATCAAAGAAACTGGCCGTTCACTTTGCGGCGGATCATTGATTTCAGAAGAGTGGATTCTAACAGCGGCGCATTGCCTTACCGGGGCAAGCTATACCGGGGCAAGCCTTACCAAGTAATTAAATCGAATTTGACACGTTTCTGCAAACACTATATATTAAATTTAAACTTCTTTAGCGCTCAGATGGTACACGTTTATTTGGGATCCACAAATCGCTATGAAGCTGCGATAGGTTACGCTATTTGGCATACGGACTTCTTTATTCATCCTTTATGGGATTGGGCGAACAAAAAAAATGATATCGCTCTAATTCGAATTCCCGCGACTAATTCCTGTGACAATATTAAACCGATTCCTTTGCCAACTATGAATAGTCCAACAAACTACGTGGGAAAAATTGTCATTGCCAGTGGCTGGGGCAGGAAATTGATTAAAGCCACCGGAGTCTTACGTCCACCAAAACGTTTACAATGGACTCGAGTCCAAGTAATTGAAAACGAAATATGTGAAAGGATTGGTTTATTTGTGCACGATGCAGAGATTTGTTTGAACGTCAAGATACAAGGAACTCCTTGGGTGGGTGATTCTGGTGGTCCAGTATTTTTGGAAAATACGGGGGAATTGATTGGTGTTCTAACACGTACCTTATCAAATAATCACGAAGTGAGAGAGCCAGTAATGGCCGCACGTGTAGTACATCATTTGCAATGGATCAAAACGGTTACTGGTATCTCCCAATAATTTGCGAAGTAATGACAAGTCCTGGAAGCCCTTCTGGCGGAGTTATATCGAAAATATGGGAAAATATGGCAATTTTCATGAAATGCAAAAATTATAGCTCTTCTATAAATATATATAATAACATATTAACATTATCCATATATCTGAGGTTATTCTCATAATAAAAGTAATGAAATTTTGCGCACAAACTAAGAATACAACTGTTTTCGTTATCCTTCTGTTAACTCCACACGATTATCTAGCTCTGAATAGCAAGCAGATCCACACAATTATTAATGAAATCATTGGTTTATAAAAACACATTAGTGGCACTATTGAGAATGTTAGCAAACTTCTGAGCTCTGACCGTTGTGTGTCCACGAGACCTACCGAGGAGATGACTGGCGCTCACATAACACAGGTTCACTTGGGTTTCGGGTTCTGAGCTAAACCCAATCTTGTTCCATTAAAGTTGTTGTTGTGAATTTATGATAAACCCGGTAGATTCTTGGGCTTATCAGTTCACAACCCTGATTTGAAGTTCGAACAATGAGCCATGTATCTCGGTCTCTTTCTACATCTAGTGCGGTAGAACAAAATAAAGATCGTTTAAAATTATTGTGCCAAAATTTCGAGTTAACACATTTAAATTTATCTTATCCCAGTAAACAATTATAGGAGCCTTTTTATTTATGAATTTAAAAAGACTTATTTTGGAAGAAAATGTGTACATCGAAAATTTAACTTTAAAACGTACAAATTGAGGACTCCTTTTTAGTCTAAGACTATTCAACGAGCCATCTGGAAAGGAAAAAATATTCGTCTCTGAATTTCTTGTATTCAAGAAGAGCGTATGTGATCAGGAAAAATGAATCTCAAAAGATCCATATTGTTTGTAATGCAGACACGAGAGCTCCAATGGTTTCGATACCCACAACCTATTGGAGAATTCGCCGATATGTCCTTCTTATCCTTCCTTCTGTCATTTCGTGCACGTCATCGCTTATTGTATTGGGACATAAATCCTCAGCAATCATTTATATAATATGCTTGGTGTATTTACTAGTTCTCTCTTCGGCTTTCTATCAAGCGTAAGATATCAATAATTGCCTTACGTTTAACACACATTTTACCATAGTTCAAAGCGTTCGCGAGTATTTCTTCTCTATAATTTCGGGATATATATAATAATCATTAAGGGCCAATAATGATAAAAAAATTGATAACAATAGTTATAATAAACGTACAAGACTGTCGAATGTTGCTTTTACACTCCGTGGCATAGAAACGTGTACCCTGACAAAATTGAAATGAAAAGTAAAAAGTGGAGAGAAAAAGAGAGGATGTTATTTTCTGTAGAAATGTTTTATTCTTTCAGACGACTAGTTCGACGTAGTTTATAATCCATTTGGGACGACTTTCAAAATAACTTCACGATAAATAAAGGGTAATAACGTCAAAAAAGTATAAAGCCAAGGAAATATAAAACTACCGTTGGAAGTAGCCATGGAGATATTCAGAACTCAATACAGACAGAACATTCAACAAAACCATGGTTAGAACTTTTGGATAAATAGATGCCACTAATGATGTGTAAAGCAAGTTTATCAGAAATAGTAAGAAGACTTTCCAAAAATAATGCCCGTTTCGTGTGATATTATTTTCAAAATGATGAAATAATTTATTTTTTTGCTTGTATTATATAATAATCGATTGTATATTCGGTGTAGTAAATTATTTCATAAATTATTTCATAATTATTTCATAAATTATTTCATAAATGTTCAAATTGTAAAAGTGGGCAGCACCCGACCCGTAAATAGAGTAAAAGTGGGCAGCACCCGACCCCGTTTTATCATCACTTTAACAAGCGCAGATGTAGGGTAGTATAGGATATATCTGTGATTACCAACCAAGAATGAGCTAATATTCTTGACATATTAATATTTTCCTTTATTGTTTTTGTGATCATCATTTCTAATATCTCTTGCTTTTTTTAAGTTTGCTGAAACACCTGCTAAATTTTCAGTTTTGTCGCTTGGGAAATTTTTACCCACAACGTATATTTTCCTTTTTCCAAGTTTCCTTCTCATCTTCAGTGAACGAACATAATATTTATGTTATTGGATTTTATTATGAATACATCAGTTCGAACGTCTGTTCGTAGGCGTTAAAAATATATTCTTTGAATATTTGAAAGCTATCAAATAAAAATACGTTTAAAACACTCTATTAATTTATTTAATGTAATACACTTCAAATTAATGAGAAATATTTCTATATGCTTTTTGTGACTATTGTCGCTTTTCATGTTGTTTTTGCTGTTTTGCTGTTCTAATTTATTAACCGAGCTATTATTTACAATATCTTACAAATGCTATTAATGATTGGTTTAATAATAGCGATAATATAGCTTTTAGTTTAGTTCAGCTTAATTATCGACGTATTAATTTAAATTCAATTAAAATCATAATTCTGTTATTAACATTCTTAAACTTCTCACTAATAGGATTTTAAAAATATTGATAAATTTTCCTTATCTTAATTCCTAACAAAGGAATAATTATTCTCACTGAATTATTGAATTATTGCTTTTGTTTTTGCTCAAATTGAAAATTAACTGAACTTTTCCGAGAAATATATACGAAAAAAGTTGCCAAAAAGCAAGAGAGAGTAGTCGGACGGACAGAAGGCAGACTGAGATATAAAAATTGAAGATGTGATAAAGGCTGTATGTATTGTATGTTTTGACTTCTTGATAACTAACCCAATTTGAGAAATAAATTAATTTCTCTTATGACCTGATTAATTCTACAATATATTATATATACGACGTTTTCAATTATAAACCATTAATTGTTAATAAAATGTCTGAAGGGAAAGGATAGTATCTACTCCGGTTTGCATTCATTTATAGCATCGCGTCAGCCACTTCATGTGATGTGTCCCATCAACCTGATGGTCGAGTAATTGACGGAGAGGGAACACATCCTGGTCAATTCCCCTTTATGGTAGCTCTAGTGCTCACCCGACAAAGTGGCAATTCATTTTGCGGTGGATGATTGATTTCGGCAGAGTGGGTTCTAACAGCTCTAAACTTCTTTAGACCTCAGTTTGCACATATTTATTTGGGAGCCACATATCGCAATGAACCCGTGCTAGGTTATGCTATTTGGCATACGGACTTCTTTACCCATCCTTTATGGAGACCAATGGACAGAGGAAATGATATTGCTCTAATTCAAATACCCACAACTAGTATCTGTGACAATATAAGGAATCCCATTGCTTTGCGATTACATCTAGTCCAATGAACTACGTCGGACAAATTGCCATTGTTAGCGGCTGGGGCAAGAAAATCGACGATATCACAGATTCGTCAAGACGTTTACAATGGACTAATGTCCAAATACTTAATAACAGAAAATGTGAAGAAATTGATTTATTTGTCCTCGATACAGAGATTTGTTTGAACGTTGGAATCCAAGGAAATCCTTGCGAGGGTGATTCTGGTGGTCCAGTATTTTTGAAAAATACCGGGCAATTAATTGTTTTTTTTGACACGTTCCTTAGGATGTACAGCCGATGAGAGGAAGCCAGCGTTGGCCGCACGTGTAGTACACTATTTGCCATGGATAAAAGCGGTCAGTGGAGTTTCTTACCATTATGCGAAATAATCAAAATAATGGAAATAATCGAAAAATATGCAAACTTTCCAGAAATGTCCAGTCATTTTATAAATATAAATAATAATATCTTATGAATATCTATATTTTTACGGCTTTTCTCTTGAAGTTGCTAATTATCTAAAATTTATGTATAATTGAAAAACACATCTACTCTCGTTGTTCAAGCTCTGCAGAATTTGTTTACTAAAATTGTCAACTTTATATTCATGAAGTCATATTTAATATGAAAAACGAGAGTCAAAGAAATTATGGTTTATCTAATTATTCTGAAACAGGGCAAGGTTCGTTATCAGCAAAATGTTCTTTGATTATAATTCAAATCGTTTGGTTTACACAACATTATTGTAATAATATCATAGTAAAACAGTATATGTAATTTTTCCTAAGGTGAATCAAAAGTTAATTAAGTATCTTGTCATATGAAAAAATAATATAAATTTAATATGCTTGGAAAAGTTGTTAATATTTTCAAACGTTATTAATGAGAAGTTCTATTATGTTATCAGTATTATTGAACTTATGACAAGCTTATTTATATTATCAGTATTATTGATCTTATCTTTAAGAGTGTTTGAAAAATATTTCCAAAAAAGATAAAAAACATAATAAATGTATATTGTGTTTGTATCGTATTTGTGGCATAAAGCAAGATATATGTTCGTAGTTGTTAAAGAGTGTTCGGATAATAATTTCGTTATTTTATAGCAGAGGAATTATTGATTGCATTGTAAGAGATTAACGCGTATTCGAAATAATTGCTTTTGATTTTGTTCAAAGTAAAAATTACCGAATCTCTTCCGAAAATTATATTCGCGAAAAGCCATCAAAGAGCAAGTAAACGGACTGACAAAAGACAGAGTGATATCAAAAAGAAACCGCTCCCTTCGAATGAGCGAAGAAGCATCAGTCACTCTTTATTGAGTAACATGATACTTAAAATTAATAGATATGGTGATGTATGTATTGTATGTTATTACCCTCTTATAACTAACCTAATTTAGGAAATAAATTAATAATTTTTTATGGCATAGTTAATTCTACAATATTATATATTTACGACTTGTGAAATCATGTGCCTTTTCATTATAAATGAAATGTCTGAACTGAAAGCATTAAACATACTCCGGTTTGCCTTCATTTTTGGCATCGCGACAGCCACTTCATGTGGTGAGTCCCATCAACCTGATGGTCGGATAATCAACGGAGAAGGAGCACATCCTGGTCAATTTCCCTTTATGGTAGCTATAGAAATCAATAAAGAAACTGGCCGTTCACTTTGCGGCGGATCATTGATTTCAGAAGAGTGGATTCTAACAGCGGCGCATTGCCTTACCAAGTAATTAAATCGAATTTGGCACGTTTCTGCAAACACTATATATTAAATTTAAACTTCTTTAGCGCTCAGATGGTACACGTTTATTTGGGGTCCACAAATCGCAATGAACCTGCGATAGGTTACGCTATTTGGCATACGGACTTCTTTATTCATCCTTTATGGGATCGGACGAACAAAAAAAATGATATCGCTCTAATTCGAATTCCCGCGACTTACTCCTGTGACAATCTTAAACCGATTCCTTTGCAGATTATGGATAGTCCAACGAAATATGTCGGAGAAACTGCCATCGTTAGTGGCTGGGGCGTGAAATTCAGCAACATCCCAGCTTCACCAAAAATATTACAGTGGACTAAAGTAAAGATAATTAGTAATGAAATATGTGAAAATATTGGTTCATTTGTGCACGATGCAGAGATTTGTTTGGACGTTAGGATCCAAGGAATTCCTTGGGATGGTGACTCTGGTGGTGGTGTATTTTTGGAAAGGACCGGGGAATTAATTGCTGTTTTCACACGTGCCTTAGGAAGTGTAGCTGAAGAGAGGATGCCAGTAATGGCCACACGTGTAGTATATCATTTGCAATGGATCAAAACGGTTACTGGTATCTCCCAATATTTTGCGATGTAATGACAAGTCCTGGAAGCCCTTCTGGCGGAGTTAAATCGAAAATTTGGAAAGAATTGGCAATTTTCATGAAATGCAAAAATTATAGCTTCTTATAATTCTTATAAATTTATATAATAATATCTTACGATTATCCATATATCTAAGGTTGTTCCCATAATAAAAGTAATAAAATTTTACGCACAAACTAAGAATACAACTGCTTTCGTTATCCTTCTGTTAACTCCACACGATTATCTTGCTCTGAATAGCAAGCAGATCCACACAAATGTTATTGAAACCATTCGTTTATAAAAACACATTAGTGGCGATTGATTTAAAAATCGATTTAAAAATCGTCCCAAAATTCTGCTTATTCGCTGGGACAACTCAAAACCCAAAACATTACTAGTATTTTTCTTAAAATGTCATTCAATCATTAATAATATTGTCGTTATAATATTACTATATATATAATTCGCATAAAAAAGAGGAAAAAGGAAATTTAGTAATTTAAAATTATGTTCAGTTTTGTAGAAGCATTTGAAAAAAGCGTAATGCGTGCAACGTATGACTTCCTTGCACCGCTAGCCAATTCTAAAGAACATCCTAAAGAGTGGCACAAAATTGGATATTGTACTCGTAAAAAATTATAAAATTTCAGCCTTATATAGCTAATATTTTACAATTTACCTGTAAAATTTTACGAAACCCTTAATGGAAAATGGCTCTTTCACACAACAAATTGTAACCAACCAACCATAGGTGTTTCTACGGTGTAGGAGTTCAAAACAAATAATATCAAAATCCTCATGTCCGTTTTTTAGATGCAGGCGACAAGAAAAATGCTGCCTTGGTAAAACGAATTGAGACCAAAAAGGAAGGGGCACAAATAAATGTTAAAATATTCCTAAACGAAATCTTCAACTTTCTACGGGTAGCCGTTTTTGAGTTATGAAATATATGCCTGCATGCTTGTGTACTTACATACATATGCATGCTATTATTGGACGTCAGTAATAAGTACTTTCATAATACCATATAATCATAAACCCAGGCTTGTTCCATTAAACTTGTTATTGGGCTTATCAGTTCACAACCCTGATTCGAAGTTCGAACAAGAAGCCATGTATCTCGGTCTTTTTCTACATTTAGTGTGGAACGAATAAATATAGCTAAAAATTCATCGAAACATCGAAAACTTTAACCTCAAAACGTACAAATTGAGGACTCTTTTTCAGCTCATTTTTGACTCTTTTCAGCGAGCCATCTGGAAAGGAAAAAATATTCGTTTCTGAATTTTTTCGTATTCAAAAAGAGCGTATGTGATCAGGAAAAATGAATCCAAAGAGATCCATATTGTTTGTAATATTGTTTGTAATCCATATTGTTTGTACGAGACAAACGTCATCGCTTTTCGCTCCAATGGTTTCAATACCCACAACCTGTTGGAGAATTCGCCGATTGGAAGTACATTCTGTCATTTCGTACTCGGGTACAGATCCTCAGCAATCAATTATGTAATAAGCTTGGTGCATGTACTCGTCAATGATGTGCCTTACCTTTACCACACATTTTACCACGGTTCAAAGCGCTCGCGAGTATTTCTTCTCTATAATTTCGGGACACATATAATAATCGTTATTTCCCCCCAATGATAAGGGTCAAAAAAAGCAATAGACAAAAAACATTATCGCTTCTTTTCAACAATAATGAAAAACAAGACTGACGAATGTTGCTTTTATACTCCGTGACACAGAGACGTGTGCCCTGAAAAAATTGAAATAAAAAGTAAAAATTGGAGAGAAGGAGTGAGGATGTTATTTTCTGTAGAAATATTTTATTCTTTTAGACGACTAGTTCGACGTAGTTTATAATCCATTTGAAGGTGGGATGACCTTCAAAATAACTTCAAGATAAATAAAGGCTAATAACGTCAAAATAATATAAAACTAAAGAGGCACAAGACTACCATTGGAAGTAGCCATGGAGATATCCGCAACTCAATCTAAATTGAGCAGATGTGTAAACCGAGTTTATCAGAAATAGTAAGAAAACTTTTCAAAAATGAAACCCGCTTCGTGTGATATTATTTCCATAACGATGAAATAACTTATTTCTTTACTCGTATACTTAAAGTGTGATAAATTAATAAAGAGTAACATATACTTAATGTGTGATAATAACTTATAAAGTGTGATAAATTCGTAAATGTTGATTTACGGTCACAACTATTATAACCTACGAGGTGTAACCCGTGACCCGAGAAAAACTGGTGTAAAAGCAGAATTTATAAACACTGCACGATTTCTTAGAAGAAAAATTAGCATAACACCCAAGATAAAAATTTATTTTGGAATCCATTGCATTGGATTCAGATTCAGTCCCAAAATTTAGCACACTCCGCCAATGCAGCAAAAACTCGCCATTCCTGAACATCTACGATGTTTAACGTCAATTTTCGCTTCCACGTAATCCCTTTTATAAAATTTCTTTCGACTTTAGTGCGCAATTGCTTATCATTCTTTTCTTCTCTTTCTGATTTCGAAAAATGATTTTATTGCCTAACTTCCAACTATCTCGAAGAAATGAACACGATTCGTCCACTTATAAAGTATACTATATAAACAAATAATCGTTGGTATATCCGCTGTAGTAAATTATTTCATATTTGTTTTAAAATTGATTATTCGTAAACAGAGTAAAAGTGGATATCACCCGACCCCGTTTTATCATCACTTTGACAAGCGCAGATGTAGGGTAGTATAGGGTAGGTAGGTAGGGTAGTATATTTATTTTCTTGACATATTAATATTTTCCTTTATTGTTTTTGTGATAATAATTTCTAATATATTTTGCTTTTTTTAAGTTGGCTGAAACACCTGCTAAATTTTCAGTTTTATCACTTAGGAAATTTTCACCCACAACGTATATTTTTCTTTAGTAAACAAACATAATAGTTCTGTTATTGGATGGTATTGTGAATAGATTAGTTCGAACGTGTGTTCGTAGGCGTTAAAAATATTCTTTGAACATTTGAAAGCTATCAAATAAAAATTCGTTCAAAACACTTTATTTATTTATTTAATATAACACACTTCAAATTTATGAGAAGTATTTTTTATATGCTTTCTGTGACTATTGTCGCTTTTAATGATGTTGTTGTTGTTGTGCTGTTCTAATTTATTAACAGAGCTATTATTAGTCCTCATACAATAAAATTTATGCTTATATCTGAAAGAGCTTTGTAAAAATTTATAGATGTGTTTATATACACAAGGAAAAATATTAATTAAAATTAATAAGGGTTTATAGACAAACGGGGGGGGGGAGGAATAAATTGATTCATTCGTAGAAATGTTAGAGGAACATTGGTATATGTAGGGTATACATATGAAAAATTAATAATTAAATGAAGAATTTGGTTTATAGTCGAATAAGCGAATAAAAAGATTTTTGATTAAATTCTGGGTGGTAGATTTTTATTGAAAAAATGTTTCTAGTCTTATTTTATATAATTTTTAAAAGTCTGAACTCTGTTTCCCGTTTGTTAGTCCCGCTTTGCTGCTGCTGCAACATGTTTTCATCTCTTACTACTTTCTTTAAACATAAAGTTCTCTTTTTGTCCGGAATTTGAAATTCCGTATTCAGGGCGTGGAGAAAAGTGCAACGCCCTGCACAAAATTAAAAAAAATATATTGTATTTTCTGGCGAGTTTTGAAAAATTTTACAGACTCAAATAAACTAAATAATTACGAATCTTTTTTTCTTGTATTTTTATTTACTTTTTAATAGCTCTGTTTTTTTTTATTCTAATGAAATGGTTACGATTTTTTTGAAACTACAGCATAGTACAGTGTTTCACAATCTTTTTTTTTCTACAGTAAATTTGACATATTGAGATCACTCCTCTTTCATTTCTTGTAAACCCCGAGCGAAAAAGATTGGTGGTACTTAGTATTTACTAAATGTTTGGTAATCACTGTAATAGACTAATGCAGAATTACGCATCAACAACAAAAATAACATGATAAATACTAACAACAAAAGTGCATTAACGAATACCGACTAAAATAAAAATTAGTGCAGACAGCGAAGAATTTACTCAGACAGGCGAATACCTAAAGTCAGACAAATAGAAAGATAGCGAGAAAGGTGAGAAAGAGTGAAGGGGTGAAAGGCACGTACGCGAGAGAGGCAAAGGCACGTTCGCGAATGCAATGCCAGACAGAAAGACAAACCCATTGCCAAATAAATATATATGTATATTTATATATCAGACAAATATTCTTCGAGTACAAGACGATATTTTTACCAAAGGCGAAACACACAGAAGAAAGCCTTCAAAGTGTTGCAATACTTACAATGAATTATCAAGATGTTTATTCCATTTTTCCATCTCATTTCTAATATTTTCTTTGCTTCGCGTTCAAATGAAAATAAAAAGCAAAAAATGTATTTGCCGAAACGTAAGAAAATACTCATATTTTTCCCTTTGTGACAAATTGCATTAAGTTAATACCAATTAAGTTCAAGAAGCAAATTACACTTCGCAACTGTAGAAACGCTCATTAACCATTTCTTGCATTCTCTCTCCGTATATATTCATATATGTCAACGTCTCTCTAATTATCTTACCCCTTCAAATTACTAACGGATTTGGTTTGAATAAATGGGTTAGTAATGGATATTTGCCTGCATTTCTAAAGAAAAATCATAAAAACAATCAATTTTTTTAATAATGCTTCGTGTTATCTTCTTATTTATAACTGACGGAACTGACGCTGTCCGATCGCAATCGTAGTTACGATGAACGAACAATTAACAGAAATGGAAACCTAAACATTAAATTCAATAAGCGGCGTTAATCTTCTTGTATGTTTTGCGGTCTCTTCAGGATTTTAAATTTTTTGTTTAATTCTATAGATGTGATTTTATTTCTCCTTAATAATAATTAAAATTTTGAGGATCGGAATGAGATTCTTTCCTATTCTCGAACCAATGTACCCTTCGCTTAATACACTTAAGCCGTAAAGAGATGTCATAAACCCTTGCATGAAAATTAAGGGGAAGAAATTCAAGAATAAAGCCGTGTGAGGAAAACATATACGGAGAAATGTTTCAGACACAACTTTAAATAATTTTTCTTTTCTATTCCTGTCAACTTGCTGACTTAACGCATTTAATACAATCTTAGACGCTTGTCGTGAATACTAGAAGCTACTTTACATCTACTGCATCTACATGTTTTGGCGTTTTTCACATTTTTAAATAACGAGAAAACTCTTTTATCGTTGCCGGGTTTTTACGTTGTAGTGGTAAATTGTTGCTCGATTTGGTTGACTGACTCACACCCTGTCTGGCCGTTTATCATTCTTAATGTCTACGGAATCTTGGAAGGATCAAGCACAGAGTGTGTTTTTTGACAGAAATTTTTAAAAGCATTTCAATGAGTGTTTGCCGGTTTGTTTATTGGTCTGCCTCTTCAATTGTGTGCCCGACACTTTGTATATGTGTTTCATACATAGATTAGTCTGTGGCTGCCAACGAAATCATTACGTATAAATGATTTCGTGGAATATAAATAAAAATTCTCGTTTTCGACAAAATGTTATTTCCTAGTAAAATTTGGCTGCAACATTAGGCAATTGTTATGCTATTAAGGTTAGGTTGTGCCTCGCAGTCTAAGCGACAGATAGGAATAAATTAGTAACGGAAAATGGGGAAAGGTGGGGTTAAATTTCTCTAATTTTCAAAAATCAAATTAAATAATAAATTTTTACTATTTTTCAACTAACCAAAATTAATAAACTTTTTCCATTCTTTCAGATCATTTCATTAATCATGTCACCATTACCGTTGTCGTCGTGATTCATTTAATTCTCGTGATCATAACTCTGTTAATCAGATTGGCATCAGTGGAAGCCAACACATCTGCTTTAAAATGACCATTAAATTACGCAGTCGCCTGCTCCATTGTAGCAACAATAACTACTCCTACTACTCCGCAACGCCACGGTTATCACATTTCCGCCGCCGACACCCACAATGCTCCTCACTGATGTTGATGTTTTTGCCAATTTTGTGTCTCCTGCAATCGGCGTATACATTCTGTCCATCCAAATGCCTTTGCTCGGTAGGGGAGGCCAACAGTCGTTCCTATTGTGTCGATGCTGCCCTCGAGGATTTCCCGATTCAATTGAATCCAGAAACAAAATATATTAATCTGACGCTAAATAAAATACGCAATCTTCAATTCGCGCTGCCCTTCTAC
Source organism: Physocephala rufipes (assembly GCA_963966595.1). NCBI lineage: Eukaryota > Metazoa > Arthropoda > Insecta > Diptera > Conopidae > Physocephala > Physocephala rufipes. The sequence continues at coordinate 30,050,697 of OZ016505.1, forward strand.
ACAAAATTGGAGGTGCTAGATCTGTCTCAGAATATCATCGAGACACTCGGTTCTAAGAATTTCGAATATCAGACTGAATTGCGTACACTGAACTTAAGTCATAATTCGGTTAGTTCGCTGCAACGTGAAGCATTTCGCGGTCTTGGGAATTTACTATTACTCGATCTAAGCTACAATCGCATCGAGGTGGTGCATCCAACAGCTATGCATGATCTGACAGCACTCATTGAACTGGATTTAACTAACAATAATATTGTCAGTTTGGAGGATAATTGTTTTCGTAATATGATATCGCTTGAGATATTAATCTTTAGAAATAATCAATTGCTCGATGTACCCACGAATAATTTGCAGCATCTGCACGCATTGAAATCGCTAGATCTGTCGGTTAATCTTGTGGAATGTGTGCGAAATGAAAGCTTCGAAGGCTTGCGAGAATTAGTGACACTAAGTATGCGCGGGAATGTTATCTCGGAAATGGATGTGGGTGCATTTGAAGGTTTATTGGCTCTCAAGCATTTAGATGTGGCTGACAATAATTTGACGGTAAGTGGCAGAAGTATCAGTTTCTAAAATTATCGATAAATATGAAGAATATTTTTAATTTGTAGAATTCGGATTATTAGAATCTCGGATTCAGACATGCTTTGTGTTGGAAAAATCAAAATTATTTTTTTAAATTATATATTTTTCAACGGTCTAGTTTTAAAGCATAAACTAAGTGCCTACGCTAGTAAACAAATGAGGCATTATTGAACATTTATATTATTTCGAAATCAATAAAAATTATATAAAAATAGAAATAAAATTATTACAAAATCTATAAAAATTAATTCATCAATGACAATTTGAAATTATCATTTCCATACCAAATAATCGCGAAAAGGATCAAATAATATCAAATGATTGGAAAAGTCAATCTCGAACTAAATAATTTAAGTGCATTTGCATGTGGGCGTACACATGTGTGTGCGAGGTTTTGTTTTGGAATATTGCGTGTGTGACTTAAAAAATTAACAAAATTTTTTTACTATATATTCAAATGACAGAGGCAGCTAACATAAGCACAAACATAAGCGCTAAATGCAATGACATTCTGTATTTTGTGATTTTCTATAAAACAAACACAACATAATTAACACCGCTAAAAATTGACAAAACATGAACAGCCAAAAGAAAAAAAAACGAACGAACAACGATAAAAACATACGAAAGATAGCATCAAAGCGTGAACAGAAACCATAAAAAATTATCAATAAATCTCAAAATAATATTATGTTTTTACAATGAAGTGATGAAACATCTGCTTGAAATAATCACAACGATAGTGAATAATAATAAACAATTTGGTAAATAATAATAATTTTGCAATCTAAGTAAAAGCAAGTGACACACTCGTATTACCAAAATTATGACGATTTCTCATCATCACTACGCCATCGTCATTGTCATCCTCACAATAATCACCATAATAATATAAAATAGATCATGGATTTTATAAACTTGATTATGTCAACAATTGTCATTGCTGCAATATATATCTACATATTTACAGTGCACGCACCCAGTAGGAATGTTAAATAAAACTTTTGAGATTATTGCTGAAAAAACATAACTTTTTTATTGCTACTTCATAATAAGCATTATTTCCATGTGTGTAGAAGTATAATAAATATAAGTAAGGTGTCAAATTTTTTTAAAAATTAATTTTCAAAAAAAGTTAAAAAATTGATTACTTCCCATTACTTTGAAATGCATGATAATTACATACGGTTGGGTTTATAAATGTTAAAATAAATATAATTAATTAATAGTATTAAGGCGAAATATATGTATCATTACAATGATTCAGCGGTCAATAATAATTGCTATTGTTAATTGATATTGTTGAATGTAATCAAAGTAATTGACGTTGTTTAATGCAACTAAAGTAAATAGTATCGTGTATTTAAATTCATGGAAGAAATTAATGCTGGCACCAAAAGCCACCACGTGGTGAGTTCTTGTGTAAATGTCTCCAAAGAACTTTTGTCTCAAAAAAAGCTTTTGCTCCAGAAGTTCATTTTCTTTTGATTACATTGCAAACAAAATTTCCTATAAGGCGGATGTAAATTTATTCATCTGTGTTTGGTGTCCGTACGCGGACGAGTTTGTTTATTGCGCACATATGTGTATTTTTTTCCAGTTATAACCTACCACTCATTCATGTATTTCAAATGAAATAAAATTGAATTGAATTGCAAATTTCGAATTCGTGACAATTAATTGGAAATCCAATTTCAAATTAAAAAATCCTTATTGTTAATATCAAAGGAATAATCACATTTATAAAAATAATATATATACGTCATAGTTTATTATGTGAATTTAAATTTGAATTCCTCACAGAAAAAATTGATAAATTAAAATATAAATCTAAAAAAATTAAATGTAATCAAATTTTAAGAAATTATATTTTAAAACTTAGGAAATTTTACTTTTAGATCATTTATCGGAAGGACAATTATTTGTTTAAATTGTATGCAATTGAAAAATTTACCAACTGCATTTAAAACTGAAAAATGAACAGGTTTGTTACTTAATTTGAGCCTGATATCTTGTAAACATTTTTAGGATAATACGATAATAATAATAAAATGATAAAATTAATTGCAAACACGTGAAAAAATAACCAAAAAAAATAAAAGAAAGAAGAAAAAATAGCAAAAGGGTAGGAAGGAGGAGGTGGTAGGAAATGAGAAAAATAAGATTTCTGTGGCCTAAATAAAATTGTTTATGTATTTATTAATTTCGCTTCAGTCAAACCAAAATTCAAATTTCTAAGTTGAAAATTGATATTCATTTCATAAAAGATCTAGATACTAAGCAATATTCTGTCATAAACAATTTCTGCTCTCTAACCAATTTTATGTTCGAACACAAAGGAACAACCTACCAACAAAAAAGAATTTGAAAGATACCCCAAAAATATTTTGCATTAAAATACTTTCGAAAAATTTATTTGAATATTTTCCATATGATGCATGTTTAGTATTTGGCAAAAATACTGAAAATGCTTCATAAAAGATCGTATCAAAAACAAAAGAATATTTAAAATTTTAGAAAGGTTTTTGCTTTAGAAGACCGAAGGAATGCAACTGCCTGAGGAGAATTAGTAGATATTTTGTCATTGAACAAAAACAAAGAAATTGTTATACCTTCCATGTACTCAATCAAATCCACAAACTCGTAAAACAATTTTTTGGGTATTCCGAAATTCTAACAGATTAGTTGTTGCCAGCGTTGTTGCTTTGATTGTTGTTGTTGTACTTGTTATTGTTTTTGTTGGTGTTATTGATGGTGATGATGTTGTTTCATGTTATGAAAGAATGCATGTTATGCAATAACACATCCAAAACATTTTTAGGAAAACTTAGACCTTCTCCAAATTGAGTATTTTGCTTTTGTGAATGACTATGTCTAAGAGAGACAACCTGATGCTATGAAAAAGTAAATTCTTAACTATTATTGAGAATAAACTTTCGTTGGAATGTTATCGTTGTCAACATCTACCACTGAATACTTAGTTATTTATACAAATATTTCTATGGTTGCAAAAGAATGTAACCGTGTGTGTGTAATTACATATGCTTGTATGCATATGCTTGTGCCTAAAAGTAGAAAAGGGTAAATCCTGTTGATGTTTACATTTTCCATGTTTTTTCATTATCATCAAAATTCTTTTGCATCAAATTCTTTCGATTGTTTTGTTAGCTGCTTGTATTCAGTTTTGTTAGTTGAAGATATTATACGCAAATATATGTACATTTGTGTATGTGTAAATACATACAGGATATGTTGTATAAAATACGACAAAAGTTAAGGACCTAAAGCCTCAGTTTGCAACATGAGAAAAATTGCGTGGTAAAAGAATTGAAATAGCTGTGGAAAGCTCTTTTTAAAAAAACGGTAATACTTATGAGTTTGTCAAGTTCGCTAAAATTCGTTAAGCTTATATTTACCAATTTATTTATTTCGTTTACTGGTTCTAAGAATACTTAAGTCAAAACATAAAACCTAACTAAAAACTGCTTCAGAGGTGCCAAAAACAGCTAGTAAGCGGTCGAATGATATAACTGAAATGAAAAATATCATAATAAAATATAACAATATAATGAAATTTTATTCGTTGAGAACACTACGTGAAAATGTGCTTTAATATGAAAATAATTATAAATGCTTAAAGAGAAAAACGGAGGTACATAAATAAGTGCACATAAGTTTTTAGAATAAACAAAAACAAAATCAGATATCGTCATCAAGAATACAGGAGTTCAAAATTAAAATATAAAAGAAGTGCGCTCACGTTTTCTATCAATAAAAATCGTTCCAACAAGTATGCATTTGTCACCGATGTAAAAATGTACGTGAAAGCGGAAAGAGAATTGACACCGGATGAGTCATGACAGACGCATTTCAAATGGAAACAGATGGATCCTGTTGCTATCGCTTAATACTAATAACATTCCAAGTGTGGGCGTTCATTTGCAAGGGACGATAGAAATTGAAATGTGCTTTCAAATGCATGTGTGTATGTGTGCAAATCTATTTCGAATTGTGTATATGGGCATACGTGCAGCTGTTTATGTGTATGTATATATGTGTACTGTTGGGCGACTATGAAGCTTAAATTGACAATATCATTATAATGTTGCCATCAATTTCGTTTGGCCTTTAGCCAGAAACTTAAATACAAAATTATAAATATTTCACACTTTATAAATCCTGATTTATAAATCATAACTTAATAAATCAAAATTATGATTGTTTTTTTGCTTTTATTGTGGGCATTATTTCTATTGCGTTACAATCCATAATCTTCCGGAAGTTATTAGTTCAGCAAATTATTTGCCTGCTTTTATCATTTTGAAATAAATATTTCTTCACTTGTTTGGTTTCCTTGTTTGCTTTACTATGAATGCTTCGGTCGTGTATGTCTGTATGTGCGTGTGTGTGTGTGTCTTCTGTCATCAGATATTTTTGCCCTGATTTTCAACACTCGTTTTGACCCACTTTTATTCGTTCCCACTTAAATAAATTATATTTACATAAATGCATGTAATTAAATGAAATTAATTGTGCTCATTATATCTAATTATAGGACGTTTGCTCCGACTCCACCTTTTTGATTGCGTTTAATAAACAACATATATTTATAAATTGTTTCAAAATATGAAGTTATTTTATGCTATTTTTAATGTATCACGTTTTATGTAGTATTTTAATGCTAATTAATAATGATTTACTACTAAAATATTTTTTGAGGATAACATGTTGAATTTAATACGAAATAATATGAATGAATTTTATCAATAATTTATCATAAATCTAACATTAAAAATTTCAAGATTAATTGTTTTATTGACAAGATAACTTGTTATATTTAGTACAACTAATGGTATCTCCAGGGTTGAAACAAATTAATTTATTTACTAAATAATTCAGCACTAAATTCACAAAGATAAATTTCAGCATTATCAAATCTAATTGATAGGAAGGCGATAATGCTAAAAATGTATAAATATATCGAAACAATTTATTGATAATGTCTATAAGAGTTCCTTTTCTGTGTTCACCACATTCATTGCTTACGTGCGAACACTTTAAACATTTGTCCGATTTGTTTCGTAAATGAAAGACGAATGAATGGTATTGTCACAGCATAACCAATAGCTTCTTGATATTTGTTGATTTTTCCGACAGGGTTGGACGTTGATAAAATTTGGAACGATTTTCCGTCATCCCTAGTCAACTTTGGTTTGTAGACAAACCGGTTTCGGCGATGTGCCATCTTCAGTGAGAACGAAAACAGACACTGAAGATGGCACATCGCCGAAACCGGTTGGTCTACAAACCAAAGTTGACTAGGGATGACGGAAAATCGTTCCAAATTTTATCAATAACCAATAGCAATAACTTACTATTTTTTCTGTACTTATTAAATCGCCAACATAATCTATCATTTCACACTGAGTAATTGTTAGAATGTTTGATTTATTTTTCTGAGACTTCTAAAGTGACTAAGGAAGTTTTTAAAGAAGCTTTCTCTAATTAAACTTCTCTCTGTTTTAAAATTTCTTTATCTTGGATTCAAAAGAATATAAATTTTAATTTTTAAGACATACGAATATATTTTATTTCTGTGTAAAACTTAATAAAATTCATTAAGAATTCATGTCGTGATTTCAGAAATAAAGGGAATATACTATTAATTAAATGAAAGGAATTGCAAAAGAACAAATTACGAAGAGTTTGTGACTCATTCAGGGAGTCATAATAGACATAATAGATATAACTTTAGTACGTTACAAATGGAAGAGAGTATGAAAACAGAACTTAATTTTAATTTATCGCATTTGACTCAACTATAAATTAGTATAATTTAACATTAAAAAAATTCTTCGGCTTATTCAATTATCTCTTTAATTAAAACAGAGAGAAGTTTAATTAGAGAAAGCTTCTTTAAAAACTTCCTTAGTCACTTTAGAAGTTTAAAAAGTTTATTTTTTCTCACGCTGAAATATTTAACCGCGAAAATCATTTACATTATTCTAAACAATTTTTCTAACACAAATATGGACCAAAAACGGCAAAAATATTATTAAAATCCATTCTGAAGCATACTATTTTTAATTAATATAATCGAACAGGTAATACTCAAGAATAGTTATTATTGATTGATATTGATATATCATAAATGCTAAAATAAATAATGCATAACTCAATCATTAACTTAATGAGATTATTGCAAAATTCATTCGTTTATCCGACTATCGAGCTTCATTTATCTTCTGGTTACAAAAGTTGATTGAATAAAAACCAAAGAAATTTCCCAACAAAAATGAATAGGAAGAAGAGGAGAGAGAAATAAGTGACAGAAAGCAAAAACGAAAAAATGAAAAAAGCTAACGTTTAAATTATTTAATAAAAAATAGAAATTTTTAACAAACTGTAAAAATTTTTAATTGCTTTTATCAACGGATAACTTGGCCTTATAGTTGCCAACTACAGTTGTGACCAACAATGTTCAACAACTGCAACAACAATAAAGCCCACAAAAGTGAAACACCGATAACTTACATACACACGCATATAAACAAGGTCAAAAAGGGAGTGAACATTTTATTGTTTTACTGCCCGTCTCAAGAAACAAAAAGTGAATGTGGCTTTTTTAGAATTGTGTCGGAAACTGGTGTGTGTAAACACGCACACCTAAAAATATACTACATTTATGCACCTAAAAATATACTAGGACAACATACATACGCTCATACATCACTTCATGCACACTCACACATACACAACGTATAATCGCGTGTGCTTGTAAAAAAGAAACAAGGGAAAATAGACGAAGAAAACCGAAAAACAAAAAACGACAATATTTCGCGTTACAGCGCAACGGAAACGGAAGCGTATGTTATGTACTTCCGTTTCGTATGGTTTAGAAATTCGTTACAATTTCATATTTTCTTTGTATTTTGCTTTCAACAGAGTTTTTCTTTCCAATTTCATCCCGCACATTTGAACCCTCAGAAACATTCCCTACATACAAACTTGTCCCAATAAAATCAATCTTGTAGGAAATTTGTTAACCTTCTCCCCTCTCCCTCCTTTGGCACCATTAAACCGATTCAGTTTGTGTGCCAATGCACACAATGTTCGATGTACCGCGGCAAAATCTTATTAAATTGCATGAAAATGAAAAGACCGTTTGATTCGCCCACACGAGGAGTGATTCAATAAAGACTAAACGAAAGGGAAACGAAAGGTAATGAAGAAAATAGATGGCGGATAAAAGGTGATGCGGCTAACCAGACGGTAATACAATCGGGTTGAAGCAATGAATACTTCGGGGCAAAAATGAAAAACGACTGTGGAGAGAAACTAAAGGAGAGGAAAAGCTTTTGCTCCTTATTCTTCTTCCCTCTACTGCACACCAAAGCAAATATAAAGGACAACGAAAGGTCAGCCTGAGAGTATGAGAAGCACAGGCAGCGAGGCGGAAAATTAGTAAAAGTCAAAGAAATTAACGCGAACTAACGAGAGGATTGTGCAAACGGGGGAAATTTTTTGTAAATAAAAAATTAAAACAACAGAAAATTTTCTGGAAGAACAAGAATGAAAGCTGATGAAAACTGAGGTAATGCACTGCAAATTCAAACTAATGTAAAATCCTTACAAAAACATAATGGGAATAGCAGTGCGGTAAAGAAGTAAGGAGAAACTGAGTCGTTGAGATCCTTGCGTTTGTTTAATTGTTCGGATGCGAAAAGAAAAAAAACAGAAAATGGGAGAGAAAGAGAGGAGGATAAAGATAAATGTTAAATGCCCTCTTGATTTCTTGGCTTTTTGTCGAAGTAGGATTATCTAGACTAGGATTATCTGACTAAAACTAAAAAATTTTCGAAAATGTGGGCAATATGGCTTGGAGAAATAACATCTACATAAAATAAACCCTACATTATATGGCTCCAGCGCCTGCGTCAACATTCGTAGGGGATTCCTTTAATTTAGATGAAAGAAAAAAGGAGTAAATTTCAAAAATTGAACACATTCCTATAAAAGAATTCTCGGCAAAACTTTTTAAGGATCATAAATGTTTTTGTCTCATTTCCAAAAAATTAAATAAAGTTCGCGCCGGCCAAAAAAAGTTCCGCCAGACTTAAAGACACAGTCCGGCGGAACTTTTTGCCTCAAGTCTAGCTCGACCAAAAACACACACACGAAATTCCTTTAGAATATAACCTTGAAGCAAAAACACGAGTACAATTAATTTAATTTAATAAATTGTAGTTTTTAAAAATTGACATTTAAGAATTGACATACTACTAGTGCACCACGATATTACTAAAGACCAGTAAACTACAGGATATAATTGTAAGTTGAGAGTGAGCAATCTTCACACGCTTTCTGCGGCAATCAATCAATTACAAACTTTTGTATTTCATTGGCTGATTTTTCGTATATAATTATTTCAATCACCAAAAATTATTGATAAAATTTTATCTAAAACTAATGTGCTTTATTACGACTAATATATAAATAATCTGATAGATAATCTGATACTTTATTAATGACGACGGTTTAAGTTGAAACGGCGGACCAAATACGCCCGTATCAAAATAATTATCATCATTAAAAACCTCTTAAACTAATAAACTGCCATTATATTTCAGAAGTTTACAGAACTGATCATTATGTTCTAAAAAAAATTACGGGCTATCGTAGTTATGCATTTAATGCGTTTAAAGTCTGCTCAGAAGTGTATAAATAAACACTAATTACTTGCCATATAAACACACAGTCACACATATGTGTATATGTCCGCCACATGTCTGCCTCACACATTCTCTTCCTCTAACCACTCTCTCACTCTCTCTCTATTACCTTCTTTCTCTCTCACTCTACCACAAGCGCACATCTAACCGTTAATTCTCATTCATTTTCAAAAATTTATAAAACGTTTCGCTTCGTATAAACTAATAACACACTAATTACATTGCGAATAACAACCAAAAGAAGCAAATATAACTGACTTACTATTGAAGGAGTAGATTTGCGTAAGGCTAGCGATTCAGCTATTTTGAACTGGGAGACACACTACTTATTAAAATCTAGTTAAAAATATAAAATATGCATAATCATCAGGCAGGAAATGGAAAAGTGGAAAATGTAAATGGAAATGGAAATATTGATTAATTATTGATACAAACTCGCATGAAATGAACAAAGAAGAACAAACAAAAACAGAGAAAATGTGAATAATTTATTTTTTCCATTAAAAAAGCGAGCCATCCGAAGGTTGAGTGACGCATTAGTAACAAAATGGATAAATTGCAAAAATAATTTACTTCAGTAATGGCATAAATGAATGAATTAACATTGAATCATATTCAATTAATGAATAAATAACATACTTTATACACTCGCAACCATAATTAAAATGATTACAAAACCTTTAGGCACTGATTTTAAATACAAACAACAACGTATGGGTAAACTGAAGACTACAAAAAACATTAAATAATAATTTAATTTGAAGTTAATACCATAATTTTCCTAAGTAATACTTAAAATAACAATTACTAAAAAAGAATATATTTAAATAATATATATTATAAATTATATTTAATGATTTTTAATTACCTTTAAATGATTTTTAATTATCTTCGATATTTTGCCTTTGCTTTATCTTTCAGTTTGTACCTACGCAACAACTATCGAAACTTTCAAATCTAACGTATTTGTCACTGAGTGGTAATTGCTTTAGTCATATCCCGGCTGTGGCGCTGCTCAATCTATTCCATTTGAAAGAATTGCATTTAAATCGTTTGGACCGTCTGACGAGAATTGATTCAAGGTAAGATTGTACTAATTACAATAAAAATAAATATATAAATTGTTTGCAATTTAAATAAAAATATTCAAGATTAAAATCGGATTTTGGAAATAAAATTCAAATATTAAAAATAGCATATCAATTTTTTGAATTCCTTTCGAAACTTAACGACTGTGCTCAAATTTGGGGCAAGGGGAAATTTAAATTTTAGAAATAAAATCAAAATTTTGATAACTATATTCAAATATTAAGAATTCAATTTAACTTTTCTAAATAAAATTCAATATATTACAAACATCTCTTAAACGGACTTTATGACTCATTTGGGCGAATTAATAAAAAGGTTGAAACGATTAAAGTACTCAAGGCATTAATGGCAATTTTCTAGAAACAATGAAAAACGATTCAGTTAAACCATTACAAAATAAATAGCTCTATTTTTGTTAGTATAAAGATAACCACTGTATCCGATATTCTGAAGGGATCTTAATATCGAACAATGAGCAAATCGTGTAATGTGACAAATGATACGATGACAGTGATAATGGCAACACCAAAAAGTGGTAGTAAAACAAACGGTCTAGCAATGAAACAAATAGTTTATAGATTTCTTGAGGACTCGACTTGAGGAAGGCAATGTCTGTGTGTGTGTGCGCGCGCTTGTATATTCATGTGAATGTGTTGCTTGATAAATAGAAGAAAAGCGACAGATAAGTGAATAGAATATTGCTACTACTATCAATATCAAAGGCGGTTTTCTTTCTAAAGATATCCTATCCTTCATCACCCTTCTCATTCTCGAAAACTAACAATCCCCACACATTTAAACACGCCACCGATTGTTGCCACCTCCTAGACGTGGGCTGTGTTAGCAATTTGCATTGTATTTTTGCGATGACAGCTCTAATGACTCAATGAAAATAACACCGGAAACATATTGAAACAATGTATTGTATAAGTAAGACTAATACAATCAACACTACTATAATCATCACCACCATCATCATTGTTCGTTCGTTTATGCGAATCTTTCCCTCTGAGTCCTTCTGCCCAGACCGAAACGAAGGAAGGATATAAAGAACATTGTGCACTATTGTCATTTCCATTCAGCTGGAACGTTAGTTCAAATTGTAACTTTATCGTAAATTTATTATGCTAAGACTGAAAAATTACCATCGCAGACAATCAGAGAAACAAAAAGGCATTAAAAAACAAATCCAAATACATGAGTATTTACGAGCATGTGTGTTTATATGGCTGCTTGATGTTGCCTGCAAGGAATAGATATTATGTAGATATCCGGGTACAGCTCGCATTTAATAGAGCACATCGAATAAAACAATATTGATGAATGACGATTATTTTATATTTAAAGTTTAGACTAATAATGATTATAGATGGCTAATATTACAAAGAAATCCAAGAATATTGCATCTTACTACAGAGGCATTTATTAAAGGATTTCTGCGTATTTTTCTTCTAAATATCTATTAGTAAGACTTTATTGGTATAGAAGAGATGCCTCAAATAGCTAAAGTCTTTACAAATTTTAAGCTTCTGCCATTAAATTTCTGAATTTTGTCTATCTATAATTTGTGTATGAAATAATTGTTTGATTGTTTATTAATGTACGCTTTTCTTGTAAAATTTCTGGCCTCATATTTTGAAATTTAATATTATTTTGCCCTTCGAAGATTCCCACATGAAAAATCATAATTTATATTTAATACTCTTTTACTAATGTAATCTAGTCATTCATGTGTCCGCAGCTAGTTATTTAATTTGTCAATAAATCAATTTGTCAATCACTAATTTGTTATTAAACGAGTACATGAGTCCACAAATTTCATATTTAATTACTTTGTTCAACAAGTCAAATAACTTAATTAAATCATTGTAATCTCAGTTCGTGCTAGTCAAAATGAATGAATCTAAATTCGAATTAATCGAAACTATAGCAATCATTTAATTTGCCACCGCGTGTAAGAAATCGTCAATCAATTCATTTGATCCTACTTCAGATAATAAAACAAAAAAATGTGTATAAATATATATGCAATATATATTTGTAATCATATATAAAACTAAAATAATGTTCAAGAGCATTAGTCTCTATTAGTCAATCAATCAAAATAATAAATCAATCGTCAATCGTCAAGTTACTCAGTTAAGTCTTTCCCCATCAATACAATCGATCCGGCTCGCATTGTGCCACACCGTATCGTATCCAGTTTTTTTTTTTACACCTTATACTTTCTGACCGATAACAAAGAGCTCACAGCTAACGTGATTTACGATTAAGTCGTCCGTATGATTGCTTATCTGTCAACTCCAATACATACAAACTCCCGCTCCGTCCAATGTTACGAGCTCCGCACCGTTACCACGCTTCTCAATTCCATTCCTGATAGTTTGCTTGTCAATAGCATTTTTTTTTTGTCAACATGCCATCGAAATGAAATATCCTTTGTTAAGTTTGAAAAGTATTTTCAAAGAGTAATTTTTTGTTGCCTTCAACTTCAACTAAAATCGCTTTCGTTTATGGAATGAATACATGAGTGAATGTACCAGAAGTAGAACATTTGCCATAAGCCGTAAATTATATCGCTCGAATAAATTTTGAACAATAATTGACCCATTTGCTTAGAAAGAGATAGATAGATTATAGAAATAATTAATAAGAATAGGGGAAAGGTGGGAAGAGAAGGGCATTAGCAGGTATTCGAGTAAGTTAACGAATAAATAGGGCAAATGGATTACGAAGTAAACAAGACAGAGGAAAGTAAACAATTGACTGTGAGTGTAAGTTGCGAGTATAGTAACTGATTGAGTGAGTAGTATATAAACTTTGAGAGAACCAAGTATAATTTTTCTTAATATAATAAATGAGTTATTAAATTAAATAATAAATTGGTTAACTCTTTCTCCTTTTCATTCTTCGCTTCCTCCTAATAAATTTCACTCTCCAAATAAAAATATGAAAGACGATTAATAATATATACAAAAGCTTTTAGTATGTCCTTACTGATCGGCTTTCATGTGAAACATCAACCTTAATAACAGCAACTACCTTTTTTATCTCATGCAACTGAACAATCAAAACCACAGTTGATTGCAATTGCCTCGAATATACTTCAAGTTTCACCCTTCCTCTTACCTCACAATAATCTTCTTTTAAAAACCAATAACCAATAACAAGAACCCTTTACTTTATTTAACGTCAATCATACTCACAGCAGCAGCAACAACAACAACAAACAGCAAAGCTATTTTGAATTAACAATTTTCCTTTGGTGAAACTTCACCAAATGAAATCGTTTGTTTTTACCTACTCTTATTCCTCTTTTAGTCTTATTTTTCCCAACTGCTTCTTTTCCTATTCCTTTGAATTCTTCTTTGAAAAAATATAATCCTCTATGGAACTTTCTCTTTTCATACAAATAAATCGTCTTTGCATACTTTAAGGCGCTTTATACAAAAACTACACTACACCACACTACACACATACTAAAATAATAGTAATAGCTACAATTGCAACAACATCGACAGAAATGAAAACATAAGAAGCTGTCACTTGTCAATCTTGACTTGAAAATCTGAATAAAATCTTTACTTTGTTCCGATTGCCGGAATCATAGGTTCTGTTTTTGTTGTTGTTTGTGTACTGTGGATCGTCGTTTTTATTTTTGTTATTTCTACTGTTTTAGGGAAATAATCTGTGATGATTGTCGATACGCTTTCGTAACCGTTTCTCCCATTTTTTGAACCCATCCCGTTAAAACAATTTTTGTTGAGCTAGTGTTTGTTTATGTCTCTGTCAACAACATGCTCTATTTCTCTCACTCCCTCTCTCTGGTAGACAAATACACACACACTCATCTTCCTTTTTCTCCCTATATCGGATTCACTATCTCTGTGTCTCTATTCTCCCTATCTCTCTCCCTTTCTCTGTCTCCATTTGTCTCTGTCTGTTTGATTAGAACTTCCGTTTTACTAACTGTCTTGCTTACTGTTTGGTTTTAGGCGTTAAGGTTTCTAATTCCGGCTTCTACTACTTGACTTTTTGAATTTTGGGCTACAGGCACCACAGAGTAATTTGATTACGTGTGGAAAATCACGCCCAACGTTAATAAACTTGAAGGTTTCTATTTGCATAATATTTGCAAAAGCAATTGAATTTTCTACCAACGAAAGGCGCAAGACCAACTTAGGCCTAAAACTACAGAAGCGGTTTTATATTTTCTATTTTTACTGTCAATTATTTTTCCTTCACCTCGTTTTGATTTGTCCAGAATCGTGTGCGACTACAAGGACTTTTAAATAATAAATGACATATTATTTTCTTATATTTATTCATTCGCAATTTCTATGTTTATTCTTTTCTCTTCCTCTCTTCATGCTTTCTCTATTCCCTTTAACTGTCATTTTCTTTCAAGACCTCTCTTTCCATCTGTTATCGTCCTATCTCCTTTGCCCTCGTCCTTCTCTTTAACCTTCTATTCATCTTTCTTAAACCAAACCTTCCTTTACATTAAATTTTTTCGGAAACGCCCTTGGTTTTATCCTATTATTCTCCGTCTACTTGTGTGAGTGTGTGAATATGGGTGGGTGTGGATCATATTTATCCACACGTGTGTATTTGTGCTTGTACGAACGTGTGTAGCTCCAGTAATCGCGTGCAACTTAAGTATTTGATGGTGTTGGCAAATTAGCGTCTATTCGGACGATATCTCTTAACTTGACTAATTTGATACACGTTCCAAGTCAATGAATTCAATTAATTCAATTGATTTAGACTCAACATACACGAAATATTTACGCAAGGCTATAAAATAGCTACGCCTGAATACATATACAATAGCAATATTTAAAACGTCTGCTTATTATTTTCGACAATGATAAAATCAATATAGGTCGCATTGATGCCGCGAAATAATTTGTGAATTATTAATGAAAAGTGATTACTATGTAAATGTAAAGTTCGTTCTTCTGTAGTGACAACTTCCACTCAATAAAAGCAGGAATATATTTAATTTTTTTTCTTTTACTATTTTACGGAAATGGTCTACACAATTTCTTCATTTTTATTTCTTAATAAAACCTTCACAATTTCCAACGAATCGTCAGTAATACGATCAATTAAGTTCATGAATGTTTCACAAAGAATTATATGACAAATTATCTCGTTGAAGATCTTCGAAATTACAAAATTTAAAAACAAAAATAGTTGCTTGGGGATTGTTGTCTAATTGTTTAAAATTTTAATTTTAGGTCCTTGATTTTTATAACAGAATTTTACTTATAATTTGCAGAACTTAAAGAGTTTAAATTCTAGATAATATTCCGCAGTCGTTTTCATTAACTTTTATAATTCCTCCCTTCCAACTCTCCAAACAAGAAATTTCGAAGTCCTAAAAGTGCCCCACAAAAAATTTAAATAAATAATGATTTTCTCTTTAGTGCTTTTTTGTCGTTAAGTTATTTTAATTATGTCTCTCAACTTCAGTTAAAAACTGTTTCCTTTTTCTTCCTTCTGGGTTGGTTTGGTTTCAAATTTAGTGCCAGCGATTCATTAATTTAGTGCCAGCGATTTACATACTATACGCATATACATATTTGTTCCCTTTTTGTGAATACACACTTTGCCACACTCTTCTCTCTTTATCCAAGAGAATCGCGGTATGATACAGAGACACGGCTAATTAACTTTTAAAGCTCCTCATTGCTCATTACTTTTCTTCCCTTCAGCATCGTCATCGTCATTGCCGGCTTTAAGTACTCGCCACTCGTGTTTCCAATTAGAATTTACATACCTTCACACACACACACACACTGACAAACAGCAAATCTACTCAACATTCCCAGAGGAATACTAACGAATTTAGTATTAGTGTAGTCAGCACCATAACAACACACACCCACACGCATACACACACACATTCGCACACAGTGAAATAAACTCATATACATATTTTAGATAAACATTAAAACAATTAGTTTCCTCATTTAACCAACCGACCGACCTCTCACATCTTTGTTGATCCCTTTTATCCCAACGGCGAGATCACTCAGATCAAATATTCTATGAGCCAAGCCCCTTAAACTCGTCCGACCATACTTTCACAACCTCTTATCCTTTCAAAGTGAATCCCTGTGCGCTTTAATTTTGGCACGACAAGCGTGGAACGTCACGCTGGCTTTCGTTGTGGCACGGTGTAAAAATTCATTTATGAATGCTTTTAAATATTATACACGATAATGGTAATAAATGCGAGCACATCCTTTCCGCACTGAATCCCTTTTTCTTCTACTCGTCACTATGCAACTACCACCCACCCTGAAGTCCATTTGACTTCTTCCGTATGTTTACATTACTTTGATTCTGACACACACAAAGATAATCGCGTTTAAAAAAGAAGAGAAGATTGATAGAAAGAAAGGCAAGGAAGAATGATAGTAAATGAACGAACGAATAGGGAGTGAATGAATTAATTAAGAGTACATTAAGAGGAAATGAATTCATGATTGGGTGAACGAACAATGTCGTATGCCAATACTTATGGTTTATGAGTCCGATTTATGAGTCGATAAGTCGATGTGGGTCGATTGGCTTACGATAACTGATTAATTCATTAATAAATCTATTAGAAATCTAGAAATGAACATGCAATGAACTGAATTCATCAACGAATTAAAAAGTTTATGAGTTATGAGTTAATGAGTTAATGAGTTAATGTATGAATAAATGAATGAATAAACCAATACACACCTCATTTCACCTATTATGTAATTAATAACTATAGCTGATTCATTATTAATATAGGAATATAGGCAATACATTCATAAGTAAATGAATACAAGATAAATAATTTATAACGAACCAAAAAGTTTCTGGATTTACAAATTCATAAACTTATTCGTGAATTAATAAATAGAATTTCAACAACTAATACATGAATAAAAAATCAATATATTTATACATAAATTAAATAAATCCGAATCACGCAATCAGCGTGAAGGAATTCGGCCACTTGTGACTTCATGCATAAATGAATTACTGCAATTACTGCAAATGAATGAAATTGAAATTATATTATGAATGCATTCATGAATTCATGAGATGAAAACGAATGAATAAATTCATTCATTAACCGATGATTTAATACATTATGTAGTGAATATATTTATCCAATAAATCAATGAAATACAATACAATTCGTCAATCAAACAAACTAACTTTTCTCTAATGAACGCTCAAAACTGAAGGATAATTAATAAACGATATTCTCCACAATAATTTGAACACGCAGAAAAGAGAAAAACCAGCATAATAATTCTAAAATCTATTTTCTATATATTTGCATTAACAAAATTTCCATAGTTTTAGTATCACATTATTTCCACGATAAATCAAATCGCCTTACCAACGAAAGTATTTACAATAATTCCTACTGGGTCAGGAAGGAACGACGAACCAATACGCCCGAGTAATTAATTCCTTTCACCTGCAAATTTTGCAGGTTTAAGCGCCTCTCTTAAAAGTTTCTAAGTAAATGTTGGCAGTGTGCGCGTATGTGTGTGAACGTCACTGCATAGGTCAGGAGTGTAAACAAGACTGACTTTTATTGGTGTGTGTAACATTTGCATACATACGAAGTATCATCACTTCACAATTTATTCATAAAACTTGGGCTTTCAATTTTGAGTCGATCCTTGGACAGCTAGCGTTGTCGGTCCTAACGTTGTCAAACAGCCGACAAGCCACCAATTCAACACATTATTCTCCCACTGAAAAGTTCCATTAACACATTTGCATAAATATTTTTCTATCGTCTGCCGCTTACTTTGTCTGTCGCTGTTTGCCTAGTGATGGCTCTATCCTTCTGCCTACCCTAGCATACTTTAAATCCTTCATCTATCTAACTTTTTAGCCCCAGCGTGGGAGCAAATGAATGCGTCAGATCTTTTTTAATTTGAGGAAAACTAAAAAAAAATTATTAAGCTTTGTATCATCTGAGATTAAACGAGAATAAAGAGTTCGCTGACTGATGTCAAACGTAAAGACGCGCATTAAACGCGTCGTCTGGCAAGAGCAAGAAAAATGTTGCAAAAACGTGAGACGTCGCCATGGTTACAGATTAGATGTGAAAGGATATGCAGCAAAATACCATCCAAAGTGAAATCTTTGAAAAGAACGCAATTTATTTCTTTTTAAATTACTCGCAGGATTTGCTCAAATTTTCTGGCATTAAACTTTAATCTTCTGAAAATGGGAAAAAGATTGATGGGGGAAAAATATTATAAAAATGTTATAACAATTTCACTTAAAAAATATTAATTTCAATTTTCTATTGCCGCCTTGAAGTGATTTATGACTTTTATTATTTTATAATATTTTTTTGATATTATTTCATGACTTAACGGATAACATGTATGAAACTTTTTGGGTCTATTCTATCTTGATTTCATTCAAACAGGCTTTGATAACCCCCCCCAAAAAATCTTCTCTCTTCGATTGAAAATATTTCTAGTTGGAACTCTGTGTTTAAAGGAAAGCCTTTTTTGCCTTCCGCCTTCTGGTCTTCGAAAAACCTTCTGGTCTTCCAAAAACCTTCTGGTCTTCCAACAATTTCTTTCATCCTTCTCCACATTCTTTCCTCTTTTCCACTGCTCAACGTTTATTCACTTGTTTTTTGCACCAGATCCAAGCACTTCTGTCATTCTGTCTGTTTTGTCTTTCTAAAAACCGTTATGCAACTAATCTTAAGAACCTCCTCTAACAAATCCCACAAGAAATCCTTTGCTAAATCGTCCGTCTTAACCGAAACACGTTTGTTAATTTTTATTTAAGAAATCTCCATAATTTTCAGTTACTTCTTCTGACTTTTTTGTCACATATTCCTTTCACCAAAAAGCAATTATTTTTGCCTTTTTACGAACTCAATAAAACTGAAGAAGTTGCCGTCTTGACCACAAATGTGGATAAATTGTATTTCATGTATTTGACAAATAAAGAAATTGAAAATATAAATTTATTAGTTCCAAAATTTTGGGGAGAATGTTATAAAAGATTTAATGAAAAAGGCGCGTAACGCGTAAGTGTGGTAGTGTTGTTTTTTAAACTATTTAACTTAGAGATATTAAAAATTAATGCAAATTAAATGGCAGCGTTACCAAAGGAATGCAAAAAACGGTCGTAATTATATCAAGAAAATCTTAGAATATCCACACAGAGCATTACAAAAATTAAGATTAGTTCACTTAGAAAACTTCCTTCCAAGCAAAAAGCTTTTTGGAAGAGAAAACCGAAACGATAGAAAAAAATTAACAAAATCAAAATATATTTATATTTTCCTGCATCTAACAAAATAATCTACAAATCAGGCAGAAATAGAAAAGAAGCAATGGAAAGGGAAGGAGTGGGATTGAAACTGTCAGGAGTGAGTAAAATATGTAAGCCAGTTGAAGAGAAAGCGGACAAAATGCAGTCCTTTGGCTTTTGCGTTTGCAACACAGTAATTCATCTTGCGATTTAAAGTGTTCAACCAACTTAGAATAAATTACATCAAATAGAAGTAATAGAAGGAATGAAATCTACCCGTAACGCACCTCCCCCACCACCAAACCCTACTGCTGAAGGGATAAACAGAGAAAGAGACAGGTTAGGAAGTTTAGAAAAGTAAGTCAAAAACAGAATTAAAGAAATATACAAAAATAGTGAACAAGTAAAGATTTATTTGACTAAAGAGATGAGATCGCTTTTAAGCTAATAAAATAAACGACTAATGTAAAAAAAGTATAAAACAAATCCAAAAAAAAATGAAAGGAAAGAAAACCAAAATGAACGCGACAGCACTAAGAAATTGAAAGAAAATTCAGGTTGCAGACTTTGCTCGAGTTAAGAAATCGTTTCGTTTCGTCTTGCAAAAGTAGTAGAGAATTAAAAAGATGCAAGCTAAGAACAGAAAGACCTCGAGTATATTTGTTCTTCTTGCTATTCCTCACTTTTTTTCTTAGTTTGCAAGGAAAGTGCAGTAGCAACAGCACCGGAAGAAGAAGAAGAAATTACAGAATAGGATGAAGAAAAATATGTTAGTTGCAAAATGCGAGCTCGTTTTCCTCTTCTTCGTTACTTGGCCAAAATGAAAATGTGCAGCATGGCGTATACGCAACTTGAATTAAAATAAATTTATTGCAACCAGACTGACTTGAAAGAATGAATGTTGTCGTAGCATGACAGTAAATGTATATGCATGTATTTATATGTGTGCGTGTGTTCTCTATTATATAAAAATTTTAGTTATCATGAAAGAAGCACGTATGGAAAAAAGTATAAAGGAATCGTGCACGATTTGGGGTACCTTAACTGAATTGGAGTTATTTGGATCTCTAGGGGTGAATTCCGGTTATCTCTAGAATCTACTAGAAAAATTTCTACTAGAAAATCTACTAGAATTAGTCGGTAATTCTAAACTTTTCTCATTCTCATCATCTAAAATGGCTTTGCTCCTCCCGATAATTTCGTTTTAATTTTGAACATAAGGACATATTTTTGAAATAATATGAAAAAATCATTTACAAATTGTACCTTTTTATTGTCTCCACAAGAAGTAACTGCATATGTTCGGATTATATTTTGTCATAGCTGCAGATTGTGCATTTTTTATGAATGTCAGGATTCGTGGGTAGGATTTATTTAATTTGTTTTTGCATAAGATTTAATCTATTGAACATTTTGTATTTGAACCCCGAGAACATCTTCGAATAGGGAGTATTATCTAACTGTAATTTTCAAAATCGTATTCATGAATTTCTTCTCCAGGATTCATGCATGATTCTTCTACTCAACAGATTCTTAGAAATATTTACCGATTGTCTTAAAAACTCATACAAAGGAAGCAAACATTCCATTCGCACATTTTTCAATGATTCGCGTACACAATTTGTACGTGCTTAAATTCGGAAATTATTGCAAATAGTTGGTGTAGGGTGGGGAGGAGAGTGATGGAATGCTAAATGGCAGCAAGGATAAATTTGTCTCGTTTTCAAGTATTGCATTTCACTGGAATATAAAATAGCTCTAGAGTATAAAATATTTTGTTCTTTTACTAACCGGAAAACGTAGATTCATTCATTTCATTCTCCATTTTTGGGTAGATCTCCAAAAAAGAGCTGCACAAGACATACACACGGCAAGAGTTTTCAAATGTAACAATACAGTATAGTGTAAAATATATACGAACCATTTAACTTGAGCTGGATAATAAATTAATGATAAATTTGCCTATCGTAAAATCTTATTTTAACTAATGGAAGAAAATAAAACAAAAATATTCATCTCAAAAAGCACTGGATTCATTTTTTCATTCATTTTTTGTTTCATTATGACATTTTCATGACATTGCCGCTTGGTTTTCTTGACAGAGTACTGTAGTAGAGATATATGTCACACGTCTCTTTGAAGTTTAATTTCGGTCCAAGCGGTTAAGCGGAGGTAAAACGTTATGGTATATATTCGTCGATACGAATTCACGTCTATCACGCGTCGATCCGAAAACAAGTGATGTGACTGGAGTTAAAACTTGACAGCCTTTTAAAGTCTTGAAAGTGGATTAATGATAGTGTGGGTTTATACAGGTGTATTATTTATTGTATATTTATTGTATTTATACAATAAATTCTCCTTTCTTATTACATTCAGTTTTTATACGCAAAGAAAAGAACATAAAAATGGAGATACATGCCATAAGCAATTTATGTACGTTCTGCGTTTCCATCTGTGTGTGTGTATATGTGTTTGTGTGTGGCTAGGATTGTGTGTTTTAATATTAGCGTAGGTGTATGCAAGGTTGTGTCATTTATTCGTCTTGCAGACTGTGCCGTGTAAACGATGTTTTCGTATTTGTTCTTAACTTTATTCACGTAAAAAAATCGTGTTGAATCTTATTTTTGCAATAGCCAATTATCTTAAGGCTTAGAGACTGATTGGAACGACGAATTCTCAAGATTTCAATATATTGTGTCGCGAACAATCAGTTTAAGATTTTGTTATTTCTACACAAAAAAAATTGTTATTTCTGTATATTTTTACTTTCCATTTTCTCCTACATTTTCTCCTCTTTGCAGTTTTCTAATTCATTCCACCCTTCGTCTCATTTCAGAGCCTTCGTCGACAACACGCATCTGCAATCGCTCTATCTAAATCAGAATACTCAACTCGCCAGCATACCGATCCGTCTGTTTCAGGGTAACCCAAACATTGTCGAGGTCTTCATGCAAGCCAATAATCTTCAAACCCTTTATGCCGCTCAGTTTCCCATCGATCGCCTCGAGAAACTCTATTTGGGCGACAATCCATTGCAGTGCAATTGCTCACTGTTTTGGCTTTGGCGACTGGTGACCGGCAATTACGGCGATGATGCCTCTCATGCACATGAAAATGCTGGT
Organism: Physocephala rufipes; assembly: GCA_963966595.1. NCBI lineage: Eukaryota > Metazoa > Arthropoda > Insecta > Diptera > Conopidae > Physocephala > Physocephala rufipes. The sequence continues at coordinate 30,073,522 of OZ016505.1, forward strand.
GCTGCTGTAGCCGCTCTCGGCGTTGCCAAAGAAGCCGTTGCCGGTTCTGACTCGGATGCCATTCCAATGGCATCTCGTGACTCAAATCACAAAAATGAGCTCGAGCATGATCTACGAGTTACAGGCGGTTATCTCAAACTTGATACAGAACGCATCGGTTGTGACATCTGGCAAAATGAAATTAGGATAAGACGCCATCTTGCGGCGATGACAGAGAATGACATCAGCTGTCCGGCGCATATTGTGACAATCGTGTGTGCCGTGCTCACCTGCCTGCTGGTGCTTATGACCGGAGCCAGTATAGTTTTCTATTTGCGCTTCGTCAGACGACGTCGGAAACTGTTACAAGATCGTTCCCCGCGTTCGGGTAAATCGATCGTAAGCGTACACGATCGCATTCTGCCGCATCAACCGCTCGGCTCATACCCACACCACACATTGCAGGGCCAAACTGCATCACATCCTCTGCACCAACTACAACACGAATACCATCAGTCGCTACCGCAACCGGTGGACAAACTAGAATTGGAACGCTATTTGGCGGCGCAGGCGATCGCTAATGAATACCGTGCCTTAAAACCGTGGGAACTATCGGGCAAGGACAGTTACAGTGACGAGCCCGAACACCTATACGAAAGATTCGATCATTACGAATACCCGGACACGCACAGTATGACCAAAACGAAGGCTGTGTCGATGACGAGTGCGGACTCGGAAAAAGGGGTGACAACAGGCGCGAGCACCAAACCGCACGTGGTTTACGTATGACTTATAAAGCAAAAGCAGCGGCAGCAGATACACGACGGCGGCATGAAGTTTGAATATGGACGACCGGAACCGGAACGGGAAATAGGCGATGGAGCAAAGGAAGCATTGGAGTTACGTTGTTGCTTTAATAATAATTATTACACTAGTAGTTATTCGAAATTACGAAAAGATTAGAGAAGGCAATGGAATACAGGGAAAATATAGAAACAAAATGAAAATGGAACGTGGAACATTGACACTGAAATATTAAAACGGAATGAAATGAGAAACACAAAAAAAATTTCTACGAATTTTTAGAAATTAAATGTTGGAAGGAATGATGGAACGATGGGAAAATGGAACAAAATGCTGCAACTATGTAATGTTGCAACTACGAAACGTTAAAAATGTTTGTCATATTTCGTGGCATTAGAGTTAAACGCAATTCATTTTTTGTTGTCTTTATTTTGAATAAAGTAATTTAATAAATTTGTTTGAATTTAACGTTTAAAATAATTTCTTGTAAATACTAATATCGTATAAAAGTTCAATTGATTTAAATAATTTAGAAAAGATTAAGAAATAAACTTTATAATAATTTTAATTTAATTTAAAATAATTTCAATATTTAATAACACTCGGCAAATTGTACGAATAATAGCTCGATTTATCAGCTTCCTTTCTTCTTTAACGCAAGTCATTAAATCTTGAGGGACCTAGAAATTGTTGAGATTTTCTCGTTTTGACTCCCACGAATCTTCGTTTGATGAAGGGTACGTACTCCCTTCCCCTAGAAAATAAATTCATAAGTAATGATGTAAATTTGAACAAGGGATAAGATAATTAATGCAATATTACTTTAGATAATAAAATGCGATCGAACATTTAGTTGTAAAGATTATTATCCGAAGGACTATTATATTGATATTAAGACGACTATATGAAGTCGGATGATAATGAAATCTATTTAGAAAATAAATTCTTTTCATTAAATTCAGTGCATTAAAATAATCATGAAATATAAACAAGAAGGTAGATAATTATTTTTCTATGAAGTCCTAAACGCAGTACAATATATTTATTTAAAAAAATCGCAACCATTCAAATTATCTGATACTCATAAAATATCTATAATGGCTTCAAAAATCTTTAATATGAAACTTTTTCAGAAAATCAAAAGAAAATTGTAAATTGAAACTAAGCTAAGGATTAAACTAATTTGGAATTTATTTTAATTACTATTTTAGTAAATTGAACGCTAAATCAAAAATAAAGAAAATAATAAAAAATATGCCATAACTTCTAACGCAACCCAACCCATTGAAACCATTAGACAATTTCAACAATTCAAAACTTATTTTTTTTTAACTTAGAATTTATTTAAGTATTTGAAAATATAACGCATACAATAAATAAACAATATGAATTATAAAATAATCGTAACTTTTCTCTTAAATACTCCTGTAAATAAAACACACACTTGCGTTATGTTTTATTCTTATTTAAGACTTTTATATAATTTTTATGAAATTAATTTAGACTTTTTTTGCTTAAACATTAGTAATGCGTGCATACTTGCTGTTTTTTAATTTAAGAGGAAGGTTTATTATAAATAAACTATTCTTCCAAATTTCGTGTATACGTCACATTTTTTGTACATAAGAGATTACATTATAATTAAGTAATAACTAGAAAAAAAAATTAATAAAAACAAAAAAAAAACAAAACAAACAAATCAAATGGAAATTATAATTACGTACGTGCTGAAAATTTATTGTAAATATAGTTTATTCTTTATATCTACGCGTTGTAGATAAAAAATTACAAATAAAGAAATAATTAACTGAGCTAAGTAATATTAAAATAGAATATAATATTAAAAATGCGATACTTAAAAAAATTAATAAATTCATCTCTAATGTTTTCAGTCTAACTATTTGTCTCTTTATTCTTTGATGGACTTTTCACTGCAAATTATTCGAAATGATTTTGCTTGTTCGTTTTTTGAGCTGCCAAGCGAGAACGACGAACAATCGATTTCCAGATTTCCACAATTTTTCTTGTTACTCTCGCAGCCTCGTGATATCAGGGGAACAGGAACGCCAGTTAGTCTTTCAATTTTTGTAAGAAACGCTGCATACTTTTAGGCAGAAGTAAAGAGCTGAGCGCGACCTAGGTAACACGATAAAAAATTTGAATAATGAGGATATTTTCAATTATTTATTTATTTTTAATAATTTATTACATATTTTATATTTTTATCTCTATGATTAAACTATTTCGTGAAATTTTGATATAGTAATTTGCAACAAATTTATTTAATTGTTACAAAAATGCTCTTTTATAAAATGTATAATCACAAAATAATGAATTCTTAATTGCATATTAATTGTGTAATTAATACATTATTTGGTTGATTAAAACATGAAAACTTATCATTTGAAGACTAACAAAAAGTGCAATATACTTAATATCTAATTATTTTCGTATTATTTATTTATAATTATTATCTTGGTCTCTTCAACTCAACGTCTTTCATAATCACCTGTGGACTAGCGCCTTTGACTTTAAAGAAAGGTAATAAACATAATTACACTAAGAATTTTTTACATCAATAAATTTGTATCCTTACAACCCAATCCTTACTTCATCTTTTAACGACTATTTTCCGTTATTAAATAGTAAATTATTTTATAGTTTCAAATTTTCTCTCGTTACTCTCGCAGCCACGTGATATCAGGGGAACAGGAACGCCAGTTAGTCTTTCAATTTTTGTAAGAAACGCTGCATGCTTTTAGGCACAAGTAAAGAGCTGAGCGCGGCCTAGATAACGCAATAAAAATTTTGAATAATGATGATATTTTCAATTATTTATTTATTTTTAATAATTCATTACATATTTTATATTTTTGTCTCTATACTTAAACTATTTCGTGAAATTTTCATATAGTAGTTTGCAACAATTATGCATATAGTAATTTCATATAGTAATTTGCAGTTAATTTGCATATTAATTGTTTAATTAATACATTATTTGGTTGATTAAAACATGGAAACTTATAATTTCGAGACTAACAAAAAGTGAAATATATTTAATATGTAATTCTTTTCATATTATTTATTTATAATTATTTGTTCATCGCTTATTAAAAAAAAGAATAATTTAAATATTTTCAACTTATACATTTTTCTATTGGCATAATCCCAATCGCGAAGTTAGAGGCATATAATATTGGTCTCTCCAACGTCTTTCATGATCACTTCTGGTCTAGCAACTTTGAATTTAAGGAAACCTTACCACCCTCTCTTCAGTATCCGTAACTAGAGAGAGAGCATCAAATTGTTCTCATAAAAGTTAGCTGACTATTAATAAAATAAAAAAACATCTAGGCAGAAAAAAATTGGAGATATTACTTCCGATTAATCTTCGTATGAGAAGTAGTTAATTGTTTTGAGACAGTTATCTATTTGCCGACACTGGCCCAAAAGGCAAGGCAACACTCTATCCAACTTTGTCTAAGTAATTGGAATGATTTACCGTCATCTCTTTTCGAATTTGGTTAGAGAAGAAACCGGTTTCGGCGATGTACCATCTATAATGTCTCTTTCGTTCTGCTATCCGACTATAGAATCATACCGCCCACTCTGGCAGATTAATCAATGTTTTTTAACAGGTGGTAATTTCTTGATTTATAAAACGTCAATGTATTTTTGCTTTGGTCGTGAGCAGAAAGCTGGGTTTTGTACGCGAAATTAATGCATGCGTACGATATATCTAATCCTTTTTTCACACTCTTGTCATTTTAGCTGTTTTTCTATTACACTAAAATCTTATTCTGAGGTATAGTAATTTTATAAACGATTTCTTCTACACCAAAATCTTTCCCTTGACCTTGAAAACATCTGAAAGAAGATAAATACTTTCATTACATGTAATCCAAAACTCACTATATTTGACTCACCTATTGCGGTAAGCTGTGGGTTGAATCCGGAGATGACGTGATAGGACACTCCTCATGAACACACAGGAATTTACTCCATACAAACGTAAAATGGCAGCTGGAATATGGTGCAGACTTCTTAAGAAAGTTGATTTATTTTTGAGCATCAAAGGATTTGGTGAATATGGTTGAATCTACTCAGAATTGCTAGCTGCTTTTCTGCAATTTATACTTATGTTTTACTTAGTGATTGTCTTAAATATTTAAGTAATGAAGGAAAATATATTTCTGTAAAAATTTTATGCGTGTGTTAGTTTCTAAAGCTTTTAAAAATTAAACGTTTGGTATGGAATTCACAGAAAGTGTCTTATATATCCATCCCATCCTGTTGTTTTCTTCCATCTTTCGCGTCATTGGTGATTAACTCTTCAGATTGGAACAAATTTTATCATCCACAAATATTATCAACAGGATGCTCCATGTTCGGAATCCTTTTAATTACCCTTTAACAGTTTCTTTATTTAAATTGAATACATTTCATAAAAATAAGGACTATTGTAAACTGAAATCGACATAACGGCCATAAACGCTTTCACTTTCACCTTTGCGGAAAAGGGAGCAAAAGAACGTTTTCATAGATATTTACTTCGCAAGAAAGAAACTGCTCTTTGGATACAGAAAGTCATCGAAGGATGTGGATATATACCCGTCCATCAACTAGGTTCCACATAAATAAATCTATTTTTAGCTCTTAATGCTGTGCGGCAATCGAAAAGCCTTTTATCCGGGTCCTTACCCACGATACCATTCTGTGAAATCGCTCTAAAAATCTGAAGCCAAAGCAACAAGTCCATTTTGGTGTTCTTTCGTCACTAATAAAAAAAATCCATATCACGGAAACTTTTACCCTCATGTAACGTCACCATTTTATTATCGTGTCAAAACCAATGCTGTTTAAAACAGGATGCTGTTTAGACACCTTTAATCAGACAAATTACTATTTATGGTAGTCTACCGGTTAGTTCATGGTTCGTCGGTTTTTTAGTTATTTCATATGTCAAGCATATAAATTACTGAATATATTAAATTTACTTAAAACCAAATGAATGCAAAACCAACAACAAAAAAAACAACAACTAAAACCAACCTTCCTTAGAATCAAAAGCAACGAATGAACTATGGGTTGGCAGTGATAGCTTTGGAAGAAACTCCCATGGGTTGGTTAGTCTTTCACCACGTACTCCTATTGACCATCCTCTCTCTCTCTCTATCTATCCCCTCCCCTCACCACCCTCCCCTCAACTAACCAACTCTTGCATTTCATTTTTCTTTATGTTTTGCACTCTCTTTGCGAACATGAAAAAGATTTTTAGTGTGCCGCAAGTTATAGACGACTGCCACGAAGGAGCGTGCCTGGGTTAGCCCAAAGCTATCGATGTTGTCGATAGCGTAATGGACCGACCTTAACTGGCAAATGGTATTTCAAACGGATTGAATTGATAAGTAAAACTACCAGCTTTAATCTCTTTCATGTCTTCTTTCCAACGCCCTTCGTCGCCCCTTCCCGAACTTGGTGCCGGACATGAAGGACTACGAATTGATGAAACAAATAAAATCCAGTCTTCTCTCTTTCGGTAGCAATCACAAAGGAGACAAGGAGAGAGAACGAGAGAAAGCGAATGACTAAAGGAGTCGAGATTATGTTCATTTTTAAAACGAAAAAAAAATCGTTTAGAGACATTTGTGGAAAAAATCATTCCCAGGGAGCGACGATGTCATTGTGTTACCAACCCCGAAGGAGTGAGAAAACCAGGAGAACGAGTAAGCGAAAAGGTAGAGAAGGAGGAAATGAGAGAGACAGAGAATCTTTTTAGACATGAAGCATCAATTCCGATAATTTAAATTTCTCTTTCGTTTTATTCGATAGCCTTTTTTATCTTTAGAATGCTCTTTCAGTGATTCCATCAATTCCATTTATCTGTTTGCTTTCATTTGAACAAACTTATTTTTACGTTTTTTATATATTTTAATTACTAACAAATACCATCCCATCCCAGAAATTAAGTTTCGAAATCATATAATTCAACTATTATTAATCCTTTGCAGACCACCAGCAATGCCATTAATGAATACCCTCTAGCCTCCACCCTCTCTAATTGTCGGTACCTTCGGTTCCTTTTTCGTCTTTCCTTCGCTTCTGGGATTTCGGTGGAGATTATTTTCTACTTTTTTAGATTATTTTTTTAGATATTTTTATTCGAGAATTGAATTGTTTTTTAAGGAAACATTCATTAAGCGTCGTAATTTTATTCGAATCTTTGACATCGATCCTTTTAAAGTGAGTCAGTGTCCTGTCAACGCATCATACTTTCGGTGTCTATTAATGGTATCTAACCCATATTGGTGTTTTTGGCGAAGCATCCTTCTTTAACAATACTTCATAAAGTGTGAGGCGCTTTCAAATGGCATCGCAAAAGTGCTTACCTCCAATTAGAACACACTTTATATTTTCTTAAAATACTTTCCCTTAGCACACTTCTGGCTTAAGGATGGCATTGTCTTTTTGACGAAACAGATTTCGACTGAATAATCGCTTTGAAACAACGTTGCGTGTTAAAACTCTATTTCGACTATTTTTATTTAAATAAAACGCTTCTAAAGTTGTCACGAATTGTTGCCTAGAAGCACAAAATAAAAGATAATTTTATTTTTGACGGACGATCCTCGCCTTTACCGGAATCTATTTTAATCATCCGACAAACTGACAATCATCAAAGGTTTTACTACCCTTGATCACAACGTAAGTACTTTTAATATAATTTCGCTTTGCAGCAAAAGCAATGCTCTCTTAGAATAATATCAAGTAGAACCTAAAACAAAATCCTTTAAAAAACATATTTTAAAACAAAACTTTTTAATGTTTTTCGCATTTCCTTAGTTTGACGACCTTTTAACCCAACTAGTGATAAATGAATACAAATAACGGTTCGGACTCATAAGATCCGAAGTTGCAACAGTCATAAAAGCCTTAGAAATTTGTGATGATAATGACGATGATGCTGTCGATGATGCTCTCGATGATAAAATCACGCATAATGATTACTCTTTACTGGACTTTGCCATTCGTAATAATAATCATGACACTGCGTTGAAATTTCTTCTTTTAAACAAAAAAAAACTGGTTCGTGTATAATTTTTATGATCCCTTCTGGAACACATTCAAAACACAAACTTACCACACTAACTGCATACACGCAAACACTCAATTTTACATAAATACTTATGTGTAAATCTATCCAAATGTATTCGTGATACCTAAACACCCAACCGGAAAAAGGTGCATAGATGAATAGATGTGACATACAACAAATATACAATGCAATGCAATACAATATAATAACTCAAAAAAAATTTAGTATACTTAGATACCCAAGAGAAAAAGGCCATTATTATATAATAATTTTATATATTATATGACAAAATTTTGACGAATAAAATGACGAATAAAAATATTTATACCTCACAACCTTTGTCTGTATAATTAATTACCCTATACAGCGGAACTTACGAGCAATTATTAAAAGGAATATTATCAACAACTGCCTATTGAGCTGAGGATTAATAAAATGATTTTAGAATAGATGATTAGAATAAAGATTTATATAAAAACTTGTTTTGCTTGTGATTAAAAGAATATGATTTATGGCAAAGATACAACAACGTTATTCGAATAAAGCTATACATTTTATAGAACATTAAGCCTGGGTAAATAAAAAGCCCATTTTATAATGACATAATTGAGTGTAAACTTGAAAGCAATAACAGGAGCCGAAATCCAAACAAAAGGAGTGCTTCGTATTTAAGGCGCAACTTGCAGGAGTCTTCGCTATTCATTTGGTTTAAAAGCTTTACGTAAATCAACTAACGGTAAGACAATATTTTTCACGTGAACTAATATATATCTAAAGTTTAGTTTCATTAGTTTTCGGCAAAGTTTAGTTTCATGATTTAAATTTTCCTACCGGGTACTTTGTTTAAGTTCCGCATCTCTTTCTCTCATTCAATCCATGAACTAGAGCAGCGTTTGCAAACCTTTATTACAGCTCATGCTACAAATTAATAAATAATCATTATTATCAAAATCACTAACACATATTTAAGCATTCCATTCAAAAACAATTCTTATCCTTCCCTCTAAGTTTTTATTATATTCTCTGCCAGATGAATTGTTGAAAAGGCTGTACAATTTGTAGCGTGAAATAATACCTAAATGTATGAAATAATGTCTGAATGTTTGAATTATTTGATGGCTTTAATTAAAAGCAATTTTTCTCTGCTTGCTTTTCAAATATTTATTCGTGCCAACTAAGGCGCGCGAGCTTTAGATTGTCGATCCCAGTGGTAAAACATATTCATTTCCAGACACAAACAAAACTATTTTTTTAATGTTCGCTTACTCTTTAAATTCCACTCAAGCCCGAGAGAACTTTTAACAGCTGACTAAAACTGAAGAAGTTTTCAGTTTTTCTTTCAAGTTTTTAGTGTTTGTTAAGAAAAGTTTTTATCTTGCCCCAAGAGATGTTTATTACTTTTGGGTTTATGAATCGTACGAAATATATACTTACATTATATTACCGTTCACACCTCCATTATCGTGTCTGTTCCAAAGGGAAGTTCGTTTTTTTTTCTCACAAATTTTTAAAACTTCTCAAATCGGCAAAAATTTAAGAACTAAATACTTTATATTTTTGAAAAATTTAACAAATCTGTCTAAAAGTAAATGCGGAAATGAAATAAGCATACAAAGAAGACTGCTTTTTAAACTACAAATGCTGTACGTTTCAAAGCGCGTCCTTCGATCGACTTTTTCTTTGCCACCGAAAATAAAAAAATCTTTAATCCAAATAAACGTTTTAATATAAATTGAAATGCTGTTTTTTTCCCTAACCAACAAGACTCAACCGGGCCGATGCTGAAACCTCACCACACTTTTTACTTCATTCAAACACGCGCGCCTAAAAGCAGGCAAAAGCACCAAAGAAATTACCTGCATTTCTTTGGTAAGCTGCATCATAACTGCGGCCTTTATTTCAGTGGCTTAACGACTAATTTTTCTACCTTTGCTGGTTTTGACACGGCTTTTTCGTTGACTACTTTGCTGTTTTATACGACGTCATTATTTGTACGAATGTACGAGTCTCAAGACAATATTATGAAGTAAATAATAAGCTACAAAAAATATAATAATCTAAGAAAACCCAAAAGAAAAATAAACAAAAAATAGGAGGATCGCCAAAAGAGAAAAATAGATGAGGAAAAATATGAAGAAGGTTTAGGTTTCTTTTCTTGACATAAAATACAAACAAGAGAGTATTTTTGGTTTAATATTTCCCGAACTTTTCTTTTCTTCTATATTTTTTATTGCATTAATTCCTTATTTTTATTTATCTTGATTCACTTTGTCAGGTTTTTCTTTTCTTATTTTCTTTTGTTTGTTTTTTACGAAATTTTCCAAGATTTTGATGTTTTCTCTTGTTGTTTCGGTTTGTTCGAATTTGCACCAGTATTGGTGACAGTCAAAGCAAATTGTAAAACAAACGAAAATTTACAAAACACATTCGTTTTGTCTAAAAGCGAAATATGATAAATACTTTTACGTAGAACCAAAAGAGCAGGAAATAGATTAATACAAGGAGGCAAAGAAGTGTGTGTTTATTTATCTGATTATATCACAAAGAAAATACGTAACGTCTTTATACTCAAAAGAAACTAATAATTTCCAACTCAATTTAAAGGCAAAAAACTAACCTCGGAATTAAAAAGAATTATTTAATTTTTTAATTTTATTTATAGAATTATTTATTTATTTTTTTTTTTTTTTTTTGCTTAAAATATTTTAATTGTGACGCGCATTGGAGGTTGTTAAAAAATTATAATGGAATTTTTGGCGAAATGAATGAAGATTCAAACTCTTTAGATTTATACAGATCGTATTTATTCATTTGAAAAAACTCTCTTCAATCTTCAATCTTCAATCTTTTTACATTAAATATTAAAGTCCTTTCATCACAGTCTGGGGATCATTTTGGCACCATACCCATAAGCATTCTCGATAATGTTTTTGCAAGGAATTACATTTTGCAAAACGAGAAGAAAATTTTATACTTCCAAATGAATATGACGCCCAATTTATTATCCATTATTACCTCAACGAAAAGAGAGCAAATTGCGATAAACCCGAGAAGAAGGAGGCAAAGCAAAATTATTACTAACGTATTTTTTCTTCAGTTTCCACGATTCGCAACCTTCAACATCCACTTAATTTGATTACAGATAAAAAAAATTAATTGAAAGTGGGAACCAACAGTTCCAGCAGACGAACGGTAACAATAACAAAGATTACAACAGCAACAACAACATCAACAGTAGAGCTTGTAGGCACCAACCACCACATCAGCAGAATTCTAGCAATATTTTAAATTAGCCAATATTTCACTAAAACAGATTTAGCGCAAGTGAACCCACCATATTGTAGGAGGACAAACGCGCCAGATTGAAAGAGAGACGAGGGTTTAAACCACATAAAACGCGCATAAAACCCACATAAAAATCCAATAAAGAGAGGCAACGATCCAAAGCGATGTAGAAGAGAAGATAAGTAAAAATTAACCACAAGCAGAAATCCAAGGAGTTTCCACCAAACACCAAACGAAACGAACGAAAGAAAGTGAAAAATTTTACGAAAAATTAAGATAATAATAAATGAAGAAAGAGAGAGCAAGAGGAAGGAGGAGTGAGTGAAATGAGATAACAAAAACAACAACAGAATCATTAAAGACGATCTGCGAAGTAATAAAAGATTACGATGCTCTAAAAAACTATGCCTTCGGGATGACATGTCATGGATGGCGTCTTCAATATCGTTATCATGGATCACGGCCTTAATGACATTGTCGTTGAAAGTGATATCGGGGATTACACCCCAAGCTCAAAAAATAAAGAGGACATTAAAAGAAATTATTGATTAAATTAAAAATTGGGAACAAATTATTTCGGAGCTTGAAAAGCATAAGGATGAATATGTTTTCATTTAAAACTTATTATTATTTTTTATTTCATTTCATACTTGAAGCTATTGATTTTTTAAAACTCGTATATTTTTACTTGCTTTTTTCCTATATTTGTTGTATGGTGGCTTTACTTTTATTACATTTTAATATTGTTGCTTTTTTCTTCTTAAACTTCATTTTCAATTTTATTTCTTTTTCCTTTTGACATTTAATATCTTCCCAAGTTTACCAAATGCACAAAAGGAAGTGTGCAAAAATAAACCAAATAAACATCAACCAAACCGCAGGGGCAACAGCGACGGTAACAACAACAACAGCAATGACAAATGATCGCAAGAAAGATTTTTATAATAAATATTGCTTAATAGTTATTGATAAATACCGAAATCCTGTAAAAGATTGATGAGCTAACAAGCACAAGCATGCAAGTATGTGTGAATATGCGTGAGTGTGGTGAATAAAAGTGTGTAAAGGCAAGCAAAAGCAAAAAGAAACCCCTAAGACCTTTGGCAAATTATGAAATATATTAGTCGGCTTTATCAACCCATGCACGCTATACGACCACACAAACGCTCAACACATATACACACATGAAACTTCTACGGATATGCCCAATGCGTAACATCAGAACCAGTGTAAACAATAACGAAAGGGGACAACAACAACAAAATCAGATTGATGATTAAATAAACTCGACGAGACAAACAAAAGAATAGACCAAGAAAACCCCGTAAAGAAGAAAAAACACCAACAACAAGAGACCAATTAGAACAGTACCAGTTTTTTCCTCATCGGCTCGTATCACAAATTCTTGTGATACTACGTCACGCGAATGAAGGAAAAAAACCATCGCATCTTTAAAAATATTTCGCGTGCGATTTTCAAAAGAGATTTTCATTAATATTTTAAGCGGATTGAAAAGAAAATTAAAGAAATAATAAAAAGCAGAACGCAAACAATTAATGGCATAATAAGAAGTCATGCCAAGAGAAGTAAATGTAGATTAAAATTTAAATGAATCACAATAATGTGAAGAAAAATTATTTCGTACAAGTTAAAACGTCATCGTTAAACCCAAAAAAGAAACTGCGGAACATCGAATACGTTTTTCACTTGCAATCATTTCACCACACCAACCATATTTATACCATTTTAATGGTCTTTGCCGTAATGATTCTTTTGCCCGAATAGCCATTCCAAATTTTTGCGACCTCCAACACATTCAACGTTTTGATCACGCACACAATTTTCAACATTTTGATCATCTCTACCGTTAACACAATTTCTTATCATCTCTATCATATTTACACTTTCACCACTTTAGAGAATATCCTGAAGTAATAACATAAAAACCTGAGGAAGTCGAATATATATTTCTTCTACATCAACAGCGTAAAAAAACGATTGTATAATATAATGAAACAGATTGCCAAGCAAGCAGAAGCGGCACTCAAAATTCTGCCTTTCTCCAAAAGATCAACCGCTCTACCGCTTCCAAAAACTGAAGAAACATGGGAACGATTCCGTTTGCAATTGATAGCGTCATTTTTTCGTAATGGTCTGTGTTCTAACGAAATTAACTGTCATAAAATCTGGTTATACCTGAGTCGTTATATTCCTGTTCATGTTAAAATATCCACGTACATTTGTGTATTCCTGATTGAATCTCCTCTTTTTCACGCTAGTCTGTCGTAGTATATTTATGTGTCAATTTTCATTTTCACAAGCTCATCGACTCCTCTCGCGCTAGCCCTCGTTTTGACTTTTACACGCTATGGAATGGATTGTTTTGAATGTGAAAGTGATTCAATGAAAATTGAATGGATTTGAATTTCCATTTACGTCGAAACGGCAAATGCAAATCTCTCTCAGCCGCACATACACGCACGCACACATGCAAACATATATACACACAAATATTCTAATACATTAGCAAATACCCAAATCCAACGCAGAAGGATTAAACGAGGCACATTGAATGACGACGATGCCAGTGATCGTATAAAATTTATTGACGGAGTAATTGAAAATATCGAAAATATTCTATTGCATACATTTAGGGAGCGCGATAAAGAGGTAATAGCATGAGGAAAATTAATCCTTGAAAAATCCAAACTGATGAATGAACGATTTGAAATTTGAATTTGCCTTTTCTTAATGTTTGAAAATTCCATTTATATACGCCGCACCCGAAGGAAATAGAATATATTGTACTTTCTTCTGTAACACATTGAAGAAGGCATGACAGATTCAGACGTTCTCTAAACATTTAGACTTTCGATTTAACATTCTTTACTTTTGCATTATTCATTGTAAAATATAAAAAATAACTGGCTGGTGCACTAGTTATTGATGTTTCAACCAGATTATTTTTCATGAATTTAGGAGTTTTAAGTTCCCGAAAACATTTTAACGTATCAGTCTTCATTTTAACAAACTGGTAGACTCTAACAGATTTCAAAATAAGTTATAGACTTTAATAACATTATATTAATATTATTAATAGTTAATATCTATTAATATTTTTATTGCTTTTAAGATCAAAAGACTCCAAAGGATTGTTCTGTAGTTTTAGTATTAAGATTCGTTCAATAGAAAACTTATTTCTAAGAAATTACCTAAAATTCATGCTTGCACTCAGTTTTTGCTTGTACGTGTGTTATTTGATTTCACATGTATATTACCGTCAATTATAAAGAAATTACCGAAACAGATTTTACGGTTTGGATCTCTTAAAAAATGTTTTAAAAATTACTAATATTTAACAAGATTACGTGGTTTGGCCGCGGACAAAATTAATTACGGTTAGTCATCATCTTATTACTTAAGTAGTACTTTTAAAGGGCCTTCCTTTTCTTATTATAATTTATTGCCTGATTTTTTTACAAAAATCTCTCGTAAAAACAAAGGGAAAACTACCTAATTTGAGATTATTTTTAGGCTCAGATATAGGATTTAAGATTTTAAACATACTTTAGGATTTTATTCATATACGTTATTGGTGTTAATATCAATTTCACGTTTCCATTGGTGCATCTCAATTCTCAATTCATCTCAATTCTGAAAAATTCCTCCGAAGAAAAATAGAAGAATTGAAGAGAAAGGAAGAAGGAAACAAAACACTAACTACTGTGTAACTCATAAGTACAAAAAATTGTGTAGCTGTGATGAACAATGTCGGTGTGGTGTCGGCTTAAAGAAGACCAGAATGGGAAGTCTGGACTGGGAACATTTAATAATCCGTCCTTAATGTCAACTCATTAATTTTGCAGCACTTGCAGTCTAGAGAATAAAAATCACTTCGCCAAAACCATAGTCACTAAGGTAAGAAATAAAGAGAGAAATATTGAATAAAAAGTGCTGCATACTTTCAGGGATCATTTGAAGTAAATTTTAAGTAAAGCAGATTTACTTGCAGTTGGCGATCCCCACACATATTTGCAAAGGAAACTAACGGAATGGCATCTCCGCGGGGTGACTTGTAGCGTTTGCCACAGATATTCCAACTTTCTAACTTTCTTCCATCTCCCAATTCCATAAAAGCTCTTCATTAGACAAAGTCTCTCCTATACCTGATTAATGAAAGAATACTCTTAAAGAGAGTTGACAAATCTTGTTTTGCTCCAGCAAAACAAAGCGGCATCAAATTTTTTGAATTATTCAAACATGTTTGTTACTTCATTAAATCCATTTTTAAGAATGGGATCATGCTTTCAAAAATATTAAATATTCTCATTAAATTCAAGTGTTTTCTCGACACGTGTGCCTTGGGTTTAAATCATAAATTCTTTCAAAATCCACAAAAGTGCATTTGTGTTGGGTTACTTAAAAAATCATATTTCTATTTATGTTTTATACAAGAAACCTTTTTATAAATTAGACTTCATCTCGACCACATAAAGGGTTTGCCATATTGATGGCTTATGCTGATTTCTTTTTTCGCGAATCAACGCAGTAAATTATATTTCTATGATTGTATGTGATGAAGTACCAAGTAATTTTTTCCAGTCTTTTTACACGGAGAAAAAGTTTGGTTGTTGAGCTTCTTTTTTTTTACTCAATCAACACAATATAGCCAAACAAAGATAGCTCACATCTGGCCAAGGTGAGAAATTCTAAGAAATTACTCATGCGTATTTTTCCATTCAATAACCAAGCAAATACATCTTCCATCAATTTGGAAGCAGCAGCATTATTCACACAGAAGAGTCCACATATCAAGTCACATATCGTGTCCATAGGCTACTTTCCGAGTGATATCCTTTCATACTTTGAAAATACTTAAGGGATACTGGAATTCAAATGATTCAAAATGAGATGAATTCCTCTCGGTGTATCACTAATTGAGTGGGTGAGAGTTGTCAGATGGAAAAAAGCGAACGAGTATTTGTCAAGTGTTGCCAACTGAACCTAAATAATATTTAAAGTTAACGCATACAATCACCGCTCCACCGGCTGATGCGCCGTACTGAGCAAAGTGTGTAACGTACTCGATTGTTGTGTGGGAGCAACCGTAACGAAGTCCTTCAAAATGTATTTATCTTTTCATGAGAGTGTCTCGTGTCTCTGGTCGAGTATTCTTCCGAGTAATCGTGCATTGAGTTGTTAATGAATGTTGAATTTGTATTTGTTATTGTTGTTGTTAATACTACTTTGATCATTATTAACGAAAGTTGCAAATCGAATTTTAAACTCATTATAAGAAATCCAAATGAAAATCATCACATATTGAACCCAATTGATAACTAATGAAAAATCAATTCAAAAATCATTTTAAACTTTTGAAAATTTTTTATTTTAAAATTTAAGAAAATGGACTGACACAGATACACGCGATGCAGACGATGGTAATGATGAAACCCTATTGACGTCATATTATTTTGAAGACAATGTTTTCAATAAATGAAAAATCGAATTTTTATGTCTTTGATAAAAATGGTTCTGATTTTAAATTGGTTTAAGAGATACTTTGATGACAATCATCACTATATTGAAGGCAGTGAAATTTGGAACAATTATCAGCTCATCAGTATGCCATCCAGGCATTTATTTTAATCTCATTTCAATTACGTAAGTATTATATTTTTCATTTTGAAACGGCGTAAAATATAATGAAAAAATTTCAAGTAAACAACATTTCCTTTGATATTAAATACGTATTCACCCAGTTTTTAAATTATACACAATAAGTTTAACCGAACTCAAACATCAGATTTTGAACTCCTTTGAAAATTAAAAAAGCATATTAGTACAAACGGCAAGAGAACACAAAGCATCTTTACTTTATCCCGCTTTTGACCAACATCATATACCAGCCTCGTTTGAAATACTTTATATACTCGTATGTACGATCACATAGAATATTTTAATTAACCGAGCAGTTAATTTATTTATAAGTAATTTCCAGTAAATTCTCCAGTAAACTCTACGCCTCAACTACTACACTCAGACGTTCTGCTGATCAGCAATTCTCTGCTGGAGCTCTTAATCTGTTAATTTCCTACCACACTTCCCCGTTGCTCCGCTCTTTTGGTGGTTACGGCACTCTGGTAGTTGATTCTAGTTGACACGTTTTGTGCTTTTCGCGTTCCAGACCGTTTTGGCTTTTGGCTCAAAGCGACAACTTCCAAATGCATTGCAAACAATTGTCAAAAGAGCCTGCTGTTGCCCGCTCGTATTTACACAAGTTTTCTTTTTGCTCTTTTTCTCTCTTTTTCATTTTTTTTTTCGTCTTTCCTTTGGCATTTTTATGTCGACTGCTTTGTCCCAAAGCCAGAGAAAACCCAAACGACAGCAACACCAAAGCGACAGCGCCGGCAGCAACAAAGGCATTATACAACAACTGAAGCACGGGATTTGTGATAAATCTACTCAAACTAAACTTTTTTTGGATCAATCCTTTACCCCCGCACAAACAAATAAACAAACTATTGTATGGGCATTTTTAAAATGAAGAGAAAAAAACACTTCAACACACACCTGTACACTCACACACACACACACTCGCACACACACTCGCACAAATCTAGACACATACACTCATTCATTCAGTAAGCACTAAACCACACCAAGTTATTACCGTTTAGCTCGCCAAACAAACGCGAAAACCCCACAGGGGATTGAAGAACCTCAGGCCTCTTGCATAGTATTTATTTACGCCAATGGATCTCAAAGTGGAACTTTGCAGCGAGTAACTCTTTGGCATTTTCTTTTAGCATACCCCCCACCGCCCTTCCTTTGTGCGGTTATGTGGTATTCTTTATATGAGTTATTTGCTTAACCACGGACGTTGATGTAGCGCGGGGAGCGAGGGATAATTGGCAAATACCATATTTGTGCTTGGAAATTCATGCGTAACGAAGGAGCTAACCGAGAGGATTAAGATAAGAAGAAGGTAAACAGAATAAAATCAAAAGCTTATCGTATTTCTACTAAATCTTCAAGGAATTATTAGTTATTAATTCTAAAAAAATAAAATAGAGCAGTTTCTTTTAAAATAAACTTATCAGAAAGCTTTATCATCATTTAAACGTATGGTATGATAGTGTGTGTTATATGAGTTTGTTTATATCGAAATTAAAATTCAAATCTGTTGCTTTCAGTCCATTCACTTCAGCGCTAAAATAAGATAAACCCCCGAAGAAGCTTTTATTAGATTTATATTATATTACTTTCGTTATAAGATATTGTATTATCTAACTGAGGGAATAATCATGTATTTGTGTTGGGGAACAAATTCTTCAGAAAAGTTCTCGATTATCCTCACGATCCGTTTGATATATTCATAAGTCCGAGTAAAAAAAAAACCCGATCTTTCCCATGGTGAAAAGAAAGAGCGGCTGACCAAATGCTTACTAATTGTCCAATCGGACAAGCGACGGTAATACCTTACGCAGAATTTACCATGTTTACGGAGAGTTAGTTTCGTCTAATAGTCATAGTCAATGGCTGAACAAATCTCTCCCTATCATTTGTAAATACCCGCAGGCGACTGTTGTTGGGAATGTTCTACGGCAGTAATTTCCCCAACGCATAAAAAGACTACATTTATTATAATAAAATAAATTACACAACCAATTTATTGTTATTAGAAAATTGTTTTTAAAAATTGTGTTAAATATTATTGTATTGAATTGAAAATATTATTCTAATCACAGAAACTTACTTAAAAATGCAGTTGGAATTACGTAACTTCAAGTAAAGAGCATACGTGCGATTATAATGAAAATAATTGTAATCAACTGATGGCAACAGAAACTTCATCAGAGAAACATTATTGCTTAATGGGTTCTTTGTTGTGTCATTCCCTTAAAATTGTACCAAGTAAACTGAACGTATTTGACATTTTGGAATTTCGCAGGCAGTAGTTAGGGGCATTAAAGAGAACTACGGAGTATTAGATAGTACTAAAATCTCCATTCCGAGAACTCATGTTTTAATTTGAGGTTAATGAAAACTAATGTTATAAACACAACCTCGAGACAGTTTGAATATCCTCGCCGAGACTTGTCAAAATTACATAGAGTCTTACGGGAATTCAGAAAAACAAAACTGTCACCTGCTGACGCGTACGACAACGACAGTAGTAGAAAATTTTCTACTTTTTTTTGTTGTCGCTCGTCTTGTTCTTCTTTTCTCCGTTTGTTTACTTTAAATGACATTAGCAATTAATAAAATTGTATTGAAATTACAGACATGTTCTCTGCTAACTTCAGCGCCAGCAGAGTTTTGATTTGTCGACGCGATAACTGTCGCGAGGTTGTGTTTGTAGCATAACTCTCAAATCCTCATAAAATATATATAGTTACATAATACAATATACAATATACATAATACAATAATTTTATCAGAGTAAAAAATCTCTACGCAAACAACACGCAATGCGGATACACGAGTAGATAGATATGAGATATCGTTATATAGTATTATGTTGAAATGCTTTTATCAGTTGCTTTTATTATATTTGCAAAGTTCATTTTTCATGTCGTGATAACAGTAATAAAATTATGACGCAATAGTAACAAAATTATAAAAACCGGTAATACCGGGTGTTGCAAAGAGCAATACTATTGTGGATATACTAATTTTCCATAGTGTGGAGAAAATTTTCCATAGCTTGTAATTCTTCGTCAGTTAAGTCCACTTCAGTTTTATTCACCTCAAAGCAATATTCAAATTACGTTACTTCATATTGAAAACTTCAGAATATATTGCAATAGGAAAAATCAGTTATGAATCGATTATATCTTCTTGTAACCTCCTTCTCCCCTCGCCAACACCCACACAAACAATGTGCCCCTCCTCCACGTCTAACCCCATCAGTTGACCAACGCTCAAAGAACTGCGTGCGCCATTTCATTCGTAGACGCCCTCTTTTGCGTTATCCCACAGATTCAGAGACGAATATTCTTCGGGCTGGAAGTCATAATGGTTTCCTTCCTATACGATTCCAACCGACGTCGTACGTATCGTTAGTTTCATCCAATGATGGTACTATACTCTCAGGCTTCCCCGCGCGGCGGAAAGATCAGAAGTTCGAAAATAAGAGGTCAGGTACAAATGTGTCTGCATGGTTCCCGTGTCATCCCATTAAAGGCCGAAGTGATTATTTCAAGGCGAAGAAATATTGAAACTCATCAGCTACATTTTTAATATTCGCTTTTTATTGAGCTTTTTCTAATCTATTACATAGATTCTTTTTAATTAAAGAAATAATTCTTAATTATGGGATAGTTTGCGAAATAATTCCAAACTATTTTCGTCGCAATCCATTTAGCATGTCGATCAATTCGAGTAAAAACAACTGGATTTCCACTGTGGCAAAAACCTCGAACACTCGACATGATACCAATTAATTCTCCCGTCTGGTGCATCAGTAATGGACCAGCCACATCACCATCGCAAGACAATTCATAGTCACCCGGGTTTACACAAAGGTATTCTGGAGAAATATTTTTTAACAAAGGACTTTCCTGGCAAACTTTTCTAGGAACCACTTGCAATTGCGCACGTGAGAAACCTTCCGAATGTCCAGAACAGGAATTCCTAACGAACTTAAAGTAATGGGCAAACGTGTGATTATAATCAAGGCGATTGTGTTCATATGACGGCCACATAACTGGACGAATGCTGCCGCAATTCCTTTCCCGCGGAAACTGGATCAAAGCAACATTATTACTTAATGGTATTTCTATAAACTCGGGGTGGATATGAAAGTAACGATTGTCTATGGTAATGCCACCCCTTACTTCATGATTTGCCGCGTAAACGGTCACAAAATTTGCACTAAAAAAATATTGACGGATTTGTAGAATGTATAGAAAATGTAATTATTTCGGAAATAAAACTTACTTGAAAATACAGTTGGCTGCTGTCAAAATCCAATCTTCAGCTATAAAAACTCCGCTACATACAAGGCAGTCGTATCTCGTGATACCATTAGGTAGAATCTCGAGCGTTCTATTCACTTCCAATTTTACCAAAAACTCTGGCCTTATTGCCCCTCCTGTCGAGTTATAAGCGGCAACAAAAGGCAATAGACCTAGAGCAACTACGATTAAAAGCTTCATTTCAAGAATTTATTTCAAGATCTCAAGATTAAACTAACTAAGGCAAGAGCGAACCGGCGGCCTTTTATATTCTAAAATTTAATCTTGTTATTTACAAAATATAGTGATAACAATTAATTTTTGGTTTTTTAGTAAATAAAATATAGACGCCAGATAAAATGAGTGTATAAGATATCGTATGGCAAAAGAACTTTTCATATTATACAAATATTCTATGGGCAATAGTTATATCTTTTCATCAACTGTTTTTTGAATTATTTACTTAATTCCATTATGATTAATACATCTTCAGATAAATTACTTCCGTATCACTTTTTTCTAGAGAATCGTGTCAGTGTTTATTATCGTTTAGCAATAAATTTTTAGAGATGGTTTCTTATAAACGTGGGCAATAACTCTGGCTAACATAGTGAGGTATACTCATCGCTTGATTTCCTATTTGAAATTTCGATGACAAAATAAGCGTCAATCAATGAAAAACTGAAGGGAAAACCAACTGAAAATCGGAAACTTGTCACCGGGAGGGAGATTCATTTAAATGACATTATTTGCATTTTTTGATAAAAATCTTAACGAATGGAATAAAAGATTCACTTCTGAGTAAATTCTCAGTTAATTCGATCTATAATAAGAAATATTAACAAGAAAAAATGAAAACAGAGAAAGAAAAGAGGAAGACAATTGATTGGTATTCAAACTAATGTTCGGAACTATCGAATAAAAACTATCGAGTTATTCGATAGTTGTAAATTATTGATTAATTCAATAATTTTAACGATAGTCTTTAGTAATTCAGAAATAATGGAGCGAGTGATTCCGCCTCGCTGAAGTAGAAATTATTAGAAACTATCGAATAATTCAACCATATGCTAGATCTTAATATCAGCGAGTAGCGATTGAACCTAATTAATCAACAAATTAATGAGTGCATGAATGAATGAATGAATGGAAAAATCATTTCTTAGTTATAATCATACAGTAACTATCTATTGATAGTTGAAATCAATCGATAATTCCCAACACTAATTAAAACGAAAAGATCTTTCCATATTCTTTACACTTTGTTTTGTGGTATTTTTAGATAGTGTCGATGTTTGCGATACTACTTATACTGTCGGTTGTGGTTTTATCTCTTCTTAGAAAATTTACCATTTACTATAAATACCATTTTACTTTTCGTGCAAGAAATAAACCAAACATTCTAAGGAAACAAAATAAGTAAGCACCTGGCTCATATTTTTCGCGTTCTCCGTGGCTCAAAAAACTGGGAGCGCCATTTCACTCACAGACGCCCTCTTTTGCGTTGCCCCGCAGGTTTAGAGTTGAATATTCTTCGGGTTGAAACTCACAATGGTTTCTTACCTATCCGAGGAATATCCGTGGACATTCCACAACCCATACTTTTTACAAGGTAGGGAATTTTGTAGGCCATAGTTAGGGGCATTAAAGAGAACTAAGGAGTATTAAATAGTACTAAAATCTCCATTCCGAGAACTCATGATTTCATTTGAGGTTAATGAAAACTAACTCTCAAATGCTCATAAAATTTCATATAGTTACATAATACGATAATTTCATCAGAATAAAAAATCTTCCACGCAAACAACATGCAATGCGGATACACGAGTAGATAGATATAAGATATCGTTATATAGTATTATGTTGAAATGCTTTTATCAGTTGCTTTTATTATATTTGCAAAGTTCATTTTTCATGTCGTGATAACAGTAATAAAATTATGACGCAATAGTAATAAAATTATAAAACCGGTAATACCGGGTGTTGCAAAGAGATCACTTTTATGGATATACTAATTTTCCATAGTGTGGAGAAAATTTTCCATAGCTTGTAATTCTTCGTCAGTTAAGTCCACTTCAGTTTTATTCACCTCAAAGCAATATTCAAATTACGTTACTTCATATTGAAAACTTCAGAATATATTACAAAAGGAAAAATCAGTTATGAATCGATTATATCTTCTTGTAACCTCCTTCTCCCCTCGCCAACACCCACACAAACAATGTGCCCCTCCTCCACGTCTAACCCCATCAGTTGACCAACGCTCAAAGAACTGCGTGCGACATTTCATTCGTTGACGCCCTCTTCTGCGTTGTCCCACAGGCTAAGAGTCGAATATTCTTCGGGATGGAGCTCACATTGGTTCCTTTCCCATCCGAGGAATGTGGACATTCCACAACCCATACTTTTTACACGGCAAGGAAGTTGGGAAAAGTTGATTGGGAAAGGCTGGGAAGTCAGGCTTTAGGACGCCAGAGGCAAACCGGTTACGGGTTAACCCTTCCCCTTTCGGGGAAGAAATATTGAAGAAGAAGAATGAATATGAATGGCGAAGAAATATTGAAACTCTTTAGCACATTTTTAGCATTCGCTTTTTATTGAGCTTTTTATAATCTATTATATAGATTCTTTTTAATTAATGAAGTAATAACTTAATTTCGGAAAGGGTTATGAAATAACTCCAAGCTACTGTCGACGAAATCCATCTAGTATATCGAGCAATACGAGTGAAAACTATGGGTCTTCCACTGCGGCAAAAACCTCGAACAGTGGACATAATACCAATTAATTCTCCAGTATGGCGCGTCAGTAATGGACCAGCCACATCACCATTGCAAGAAAAATGATAGTCACCCACGTCTACGCAAAGGTATTTTGGAGAAATATTTTTTAATAAAGGATTTTTCTGGCAAACCTTTCTAGAAACCACTTGCAAATACGCATAAGAGGGATCTGCCACATGTCCAGTGCAGGCATTGCCTAACTTAACGTATATGCCGTACATGCGTTTATAGTGGGGACGATTGTGTTTATATGACGGCAACATAACTGGTTGAATGTTGCCGCAATCCCTTTTTCGACGAAACATGATCAAAGCAACATTATTACTTAAGGGGAATTCTCTAAACCTAGGGTGGATATAAAAGTAACGGTTGTGTATGATATTGCCACCCTTGCATTTGCCTTTTTGATTTATTACGTAAGCGATCACAAAATTTGCACTGAAAAATTATTGACAAGTTTGTAGAATATATAGAAAATGTATTCATTTCGAAAATAAAACTTACTTGAAAATACAGTTGGCTGCTGTCAAAATCCAACGCTTAGCCACAAAAACTCCACTACATACGAGACAGTCGTATCTTGTGATATTATTAGGTAGATTCTCGAGCGTTTTATTTACTTCCAATTTTACCATGAAACCTGATCTTATTGCTTCTCCTGTCATGTCATAAGCGGCAATAAAAGGCAATAAACCTAGAGCAACTACGATTAAAAGCTTCATTTCAAAAATTAATTTAGGGATTAAACCAAGTAAGACGAGACCGAACCAGGCACTGTTTTATACTCAGGAATTTAGTCTTGTTATGGACAAAATATAATGATAACAATTTATCTTGGGTTTCTTGGTAAATAAAATACAGACGCTAGATAAAATTAATGTATAAGATATGGCAAAACGTCTATTCATATTATACAAATATTCTATGGGCAATAGTTATATCTTTTTTCAACTGTTTTTTGAATTATTTACTTAATTCTATTATAATTAAAATACCTTCAGATAAATTACTTCACTATCACTTTTTTCTGAAGAAGAATGTCAGTATATGTTTATTATCGTATCGCAAAACTTATTAGATAATTTTTTTAAAAATGGAAAAAAACGTTTCTTATAAACGTGGGCAACAACTCTGGCTAACGTAGCGGAGTATATTCTTCGCTTCATTTTCTATTTGAATTTTCGATGATAAAATAGACATCAATAAACTTTAAAGAAAACCAAGCGCATGTCGAGAAATTGTCACCGTGGGAGAATCTTCATTTTGAACGACATGACGTGTATTTTTTGATAAAATTTTTAACGAATGAGAATGGAATAAAAGAGTCATTTCTAAAAATAAACATTTAATTAATTCGACCTACAATAAGAAATATTAAAAGAAAAGACTGAAAATAAAAAAAGAAATGAAAAAGGAAATTGATTGGTATTAAAAGCGAAAAGTTTTTTCCATATTCTTTACACTTTGTTTTATGGTGTTTTCAGATACTGTCGATAATTGCGATACTGCTTAGATTCTTATAAAATTTACCATTCATAATTATCTCCATTTTATTTTTCACGAAAGAAATAAAGTAAGGAGTATGAAGAAACAAAAGAGGAAACCATATTACTCGCAGAATTTTTGTTGTGGTTATTTTATTTATGCGTTGTGGGTTTTCACTTGTTGTTCGGCAAACTAAACAAAAGGAGAAGGCAAAAACAAAATGCGTGTGTCTCCTATTTCCAGAATAGAGAGGAGTATAGGCATTTCCTTTGTATAGCGTTCAGTTTGAAGGCGTGCCATTCAAATTTATTTCTTCAGTTTGCAAGTACGGTGTTCATCCTAAAAATATGCAACACTTTTGTTATTCTGCGTCTAACTATACAAAAAATTCAGTTGTTATTTTTTCGCCCTCTTCATATTGTTGTTATTCTTATTGTTCACCTCGTTAGCTCGTTAGCTCTGACAAAAGATAGATGTGCTCTCGTCCTTCCACTTATCGTTTGTGAGTTTGTTCGCCGTTTAAGTGAAGTATTCACATTGATTACGCGTCATTGCAATATTTACCGAAATTGCCAAATTCTTCATAAGTCCTTGATGAGATTGAAGTGTCCTTTTTGAGGTTGGGTAGATATGAAAAGGATTTCAGTACTTAGAAAACCAAGGACGTATTTAGTAGAAATACTCGACAACGAATGTTCAGGAAGGAAAAATAAATCAATTTCAACGAAATCTGTCGCAATGGAAATTCGGATATTTTGGCAGATGATAAAGGCAATAACATTCCAGCGACTGCAGTAATTGCTACCCAGCTAACCATTTGTTCTCATTCATGTACGATTTTGCATTTCTTTCTCTACCTCTCTGTGTCTTCTTTCCACTCATATACTCTCATTTTTTTTTTGTTCGTTCAACCCTCTTGATCTCAAGTCCTTAACCATCAAAAAGATTTGCCAAATTGAACTTCTCATAAAATGGACAACCATTTAATTGAAATTAATTCCCTCCTACCGTTTACACCCTTATGCTTTGTCTTTTTTATTTAGTTCATTCTTCTTGCTGAAGCAATATGAAGCTCCGGAATATATCATTACGCTAAACATAAACTACTAAAAACAAGTTTATGAACCATAAAAATCAGTCACTATTTTCAGTCATTATTTCTTTTTGTCATTTATTTAGAATTCTATTTACAGTTCGCTACACGCGCTCAATTTCGCTTCCCACCAACCCCTAAAGAATTTTTTTGCTTATTTTTTATTTATCATGTCTAATCGCTGAAACAACAAAAATCTAAACAATCTGAGATTTGTTGAAAAGATTTCAGTTATTTGATTCCTTCCTTCTAGATTTTTCTCCTGCATCTTACGAAATATCCTTAAAAGCGTGACTAATAATTTTTAAACGCGAAGCGCTTGAAAAGAAAGATAAAAGAAATAGAAATATAAAAAACGAATCCTCAAAAAAATAGTAATAAAATATTGAAAAATATTTCGTATAACATTAATTCGTCTTTATAAAAACCTTTAATTAAGCTTTTTCAACCAATTGCGCATCACGCCATCATTAGCGAACTTACAAATTAATCCATATTTATGGATTTAGCTCATCACATAAAATACTTAAAAGCCAACAAAAATTGCTTTTTTTGTAAAACTACGAATATTAATTAAATCGTTTTATTTTAATGCTCGGGGATTTTTTTGTTAATTATAATTATTTAATGAATATCTTTCAAGCATTTTTTATGACAAAGAATTAATCTCTGCCATAAAAAGTAAGTGCATCTCTTTGGTAGATATACGCATAGCCTGTTTATAATAAACAGGGTGATCTATAATGGAGGTGACAACAGCTCAGAAGTGATTGGTTGAAAGACCGCTTTTCC
This sequence comes from Physocephala rufipes, assembly GCA_963966595.1. Taxonomy (NCBI): domain Eukaryota; kingdom Metazoa; phylum Arthropoda; class Insecta; order Diptera; family Conopidae; genus Physocephala; species Physocephala rufipes. The sequence goes on from OZ016505.1 coordinate 30,100,801, forward strand.
CCCGCTTAAGAACCAAGAGCAATTTTCGACAATAAATATTTTAAGAAGAATGCAAAAGAATGCCAAGTCATATAAATCTCTTTTACATTTCGAGTTATCAATCCCGAATTATCGATCCCGAACTGCTACTAGACACCCTGAAAATCCGTTTACAGATATTAAAATATTAGTATTAAATCAAAATATTGTCCTTTTTTGGTTTTTATCATTCGATTGAATATTCGATATTCGAGCAATAAAACATAAAATTACTAAAAATTACCATAATTTTTTATAGAATAAAGAATGGCAAATAAAGGAAAAATTACAATCCCTCGATTCCGGACAACTTGTGGGAACAACGGCTCGAACCCCGCGCCGTTGCTTTTGATCTCAATAATACATTTCAATTGGATCGCATTTCAAAAACTACTCGAATTTTAATCATTCAACAGGATTGTAAAAGCAGAAGTGTGTGTGTATTCTCGGTCCACTTTGTTTAAGTCCTTTTTGAAATTTAGCCCGATTGGTCGAGCACAAACTTTTTAAAACATTCATGCCAATTCCTGTCCATGAGGATGATGGTGTGATGATGATGATGCCCATTTGTCGTGGCGTATATGTGCATAAATATATTCACTCGTTTGCATTCGCATGTCCTTTGGTAGACATCAAAGGATGAAGTGTTCAATAAACTTTAAACTGAATTACAATTTCATTTAAATTTGCATTTAAATTAGCATTTGCAGCCGGTAATGTTTTAATTTATCCTATCCTATTTTTAATGCCACTGCTGCCGATTTTGCTTTTCGCGCTCCTGTACCTGCTAAAACAATATTCAAAAACTCACAAGTGGAAAAAAGGGTATAGATTTTTTTTGATATATATGTGGCGTAGTTTAGTCGTATCGTACTTCCATTGAATTATTCCTATCCAGAAAACAAGACAGCAATATACGAGTATTAAAAAAGCCTTTAGAGTATTAAAAAAGCCTTCTATCTCGCACTCCTCCTTGAGGAATGAAAGGATGGATGTGCATTTTCTATACGTTTACATTTCTATTATTTCCTATAAGTTCATAGTCCTTACATAGTCCTTTCATAGTCCTTTAGTCGCAGTTTTTTTTCTTATTTTCTGGATATTTCCACACAAATTTCCATCCAAGAGGACATTTTAAAATCCACCAATACTTGCACTTGCAATAAATCTTTCAAAAATCTGGCGACCTTTTTTTTGTATATTTTAATACAATCGTTTTCCTCGGCCCCAAAAAGGGTCTTGCCTCTCTTTCCTTTCCTTTCTGATTGTACTTGTATCAATATTAAGCACTCACATGTCAACCCCACATCGCCCCTTAGTACTCCTCCCCCCAGCTTTTTCAGTAATGGTGAGTATAATGCCGCGTGACAGTTACACCTTCATCTCCGCTCCGGAACCGTCCATCAATTGTTGCCAATTTGCTTTCATGTCATTTTCATTTATGAATACTACTACTACTCTACCCTACTCCCCCCCCCCGCCGGATTGTTCCATCCAACATTATTGTTTCGTCTTTAAACGATTATCCACTTCGGTTTTGTATGTTTGTTGTAACTGTTAATTAAAATGTACCACTAGATTAATGGTGGTCTCCTAAAGAGTGCAAGGCAAGAGCACGAAAAAGAAAAATAAACTTTTGTAAATGTTATAAAACTATAAAAACACACCGATTGATAAAAGAGCCATTGGATACCAAATATCAAAAGACCGAAATACGCTGAAACGGATTCCGAAGCTTAAGCCCAAAGAAAAATAAAGAAAGCGCAAAATTTTTGGAAAGAAAGTAAAACCGTTTATTACAGATGACATTTTTGTTAAAAACATCGCCTGAATGACGACAAGGGATGCAAGCGATACTCACCACTTATGGCCAACGTATAGAACGCAAATAGACCCGATTCTCCCACAAATTATGTTAAGCGATTTTTGTGAAGAATGTTTATTAAACTCGATAATTACAAACTCTTTCCTAATATTCACAAAAAACGAATAGATTCTTTCTATTCTAATTCGCCGTTAACTGAAGATGAAATCGCACTAATCGCACTAACACAAAACCAACCCCGAGCAAACAATTTAACGAATTCTACGTGCGACAACTGCAGCGAAATTTACATTTCACAGAACTAGAAACAACAACAATAGCGACAATTACGACAAGACCAACAACAACAAAAACAACAATAACAACAATAACAAGCAGGATGTCATTCAGGAGCACTAACAAGAAAAAGAACAAGAACGACACTAACAAATAAATTGAATGCACGCATCGTTATCGCTTCAACGTAGCAAAATTTGTGTTAAATTTACTCCACATTAGTAACCATACTTTATAGTTGTTGTTGTTGGAATTGTTTTCCAATTCGTTGTTGGTTTTTGTTTGTTTGCTATTATTGCTGGTATAAAGAATTTGCATACAAAGCAGTAAAGCCTTCATCAAAAGAGCACGTAATATTAACCAACACACGCTCACAACTGCACTCATACGTGTAAAACAAACAGTGCATGACCGGGCAGGACCGGGCACTGTCAAAGGATTGGTGAATATAGTGCGAAAGCATGCAGTACACTCATTACGCAGCAGCCAACGCAACATGCCTCAACGTTGCATGCGTCACACAGAATAGAGCACACAGTGATAAATGTGTGCACAAAAACAAAGAAGCAGAAGAAGAAAAACAATGAATGTAAATTCAACAAACATTGCTTCAGTTTCATTGATTTTAATTGCAACGATTTAAATTTTCGAAACAATTAAATTCAATTGGCGAGTCAGAGGCTAGATAAAGAGCAGGAGACAATATCGTTACTACCATCGAGGCTTTATAGAAATGGCTAACAAAACGAAATCAAATGAAATAATCGAAACTAATTTCTAACAAATTCCTGAGGGTGATAAAAATATGAAAACGCCATGAAAATTTCAGCAGTTCAATAAAAACACTACTACTTCCACGTGTATGTGAAGGGATCTGCGTGAGTGTGCGTGTATGTACGTTCGCCTCTTTAGCGGATACTAAACCAAAGGATTGATCTCTTTTGCTTCAATAATTTAACGGACATTAATAATTCCTTTGAACAACAACAAAATTAAGGGAATTTTTAAAAAGAGAAAATGTATGAAACAATAAAACCCTGTCGCGATGTATCCTGCAATGAGAAATAGCCGGAAATGAAACGACAACAATAATAACAGCATTAATAACGACACCAAAAGCAACGAGAACAATATCAGCGAAACTAACAACATCCTGATGGTGTTATTGTCTCGTTTATCTACGCAAAACACCTGCAGCAATCACAGCTCTTACCTCATGATCTCTTTCACTTCATAATCTCCTCTTTCCGTCCCTTTCTTTTACGATTATGCCTGTATCATTTCCTTACCTTCCCCTCCTTTCGAACTCGTTGAACTTTCACGGAACACAAAAACACCGAAAAATTCTAGAAAAAAACAACAATAAAGACCAGACCCGCACAGCAAATCCATCAACAGAACGGCTGGTAACAGCAACATCTGCATCACGCCTTCACTGCAATAAATCATTCCCAACGGCATTCCCGCAAAAACGTAATTATTCAAAATTACCGTAAACCGTACACGCAATGGTATCAACTCTGGATAGATATGCAAACACATGCGTTGTTGTTCGTTGTCGCTCGCGAACATTGCGATACAACAGCGTTGCTGGCTGCAGCCTTAAATACGTGAATTAAAATTCTGTCGAACAACGGAAACCACAGTAACCAGCGGCTTCCACATCCGTTTGCGTTTAAACTCATCGTAGCAATGCTGTGATTATGTTATACGCGGCATCTGCATTATTCTATTCTACAAGCCGACAGTTCAAACTTCATTACTGATAAATCGTTAACGAATCAATGCTGAAGAGTAATATAAATGATCTTTCAAAAATTAAATTTTGGAAATGATTATTTAATATTTTCGCTCTCTTTCATATGAATTCATTCTTTTATGTACTGTCATTTGTGGTGAACTCCCAACAAAATTTTCCGCAAACATTAGCATTCAGTTGTTCAGCCTAAATAATTCCATGATTTCCATTCTTCAAATATTTGCTATAACTCCTTTGCAAGTCGCTGCGTTTGCATAAAATTCATATACGATTCTAAAATGTCATGCATGATTCGTTTATGTTTTCTTAAAGACATACCTATTGTGGGTGGGGAAGACCCCGGTGGGATTGACTAAAAGCATGGATTCAAAAATGTGTAGAGTAAGTTCACATGAATTCATTGCATTAATGATCTATTTACGATGCGGTAACAAAAGAAGAAAGAAGATAAAAACTTTTAGGCACTACGTACTTCTGAACTCCGTTAATTTCGCTTCACGAATTTTTCATGTATATAAAGGAATTCGACATAATTGAATTTTTATGCGTTTTTATTCCATCGCATTAGTCGAAACAAAGGTTCCACTGCCGTCAGTACACGCATCTTTTAAAAATCTCCTAAAAATATGCTACCATTAATATATTTTTCATAGGTCTTTAGTAGCTTATTGTGCGCTGCAATAAAACACAACACAAACTGTTAAGAAGATATAAAAATATATCTTCGTTGATATAAAATTCTATTAAAAATACTTCTATCTGTCTTTTATTTTCGTCGGCGGACCCAAGAAAAGGTAACGGGCATACGTTTTCGCTTTCTGTTTCCAATGTAGTTTCGATTTAAAAAAGTGTTATAATTTTCTATATTACTGAATTTGTATAGAACGTTTTATGAAATATTATTCAACTGGAGTCTGAATATGTACCACCATATTATTGCAATTTATTGACATCAAACCATGCATTCCTCAAATCAGTATCATATATTGAATATCAGAAGGAGCATGTTAAAGGAATTTTGCGGAAATCTCTTAAGCTTAACGTTGGCTTTTATTCGAACAGTATTTGGTATCGTTATTATTATTACTGCTATGGTTATTAGCTACTATTTCGTTGTTGCTGTTGTTTTTGTTGTTGTTGCTTGCTTGCTTGCAAATATGTCATTGAAACGCCGCTGTATCATAGACGGCATAAAGCATCAGACACCAAATGTTCCCCTTTCAGAAGTAATTGCTGGTATAGTCGTTACTGGTATTTTTGTGATTGCAATTGTTGTTATCACGGTGAATGTTGCTTTTATGGTTGCCATCGTTTCCGTTTTCCGCAAATTTCAGCGGAATTTTTAACCGGCATTACTTTCTATTGAACTGATCAATACTTTCATCTTTTATCGCCCTTCGTTAACGATTAAACCACTGAAAATTGTTGTCAATTTCAAGCTTGAACAGCCTGACCAAAATCAATAATGCCTATTTGTAATGAATGAATGTAGTAGTGAATGTAGTATTATTTGTTTGTGAAACCCTTGAAGGATCTAAACTGACAAATTGCATGATATGGATATTTCAGAGTGGATGATTTTTTAGATATGATGTTTTGTTGCTGTTGACGTTACTGCTGTTGTTTGTTATAAATTGGAAAAGCGGAAGTGGCTTGTAAGAAACAATAAACAAGGCTCATATAAAAACCCAAATGTTTATTTGAAAAATTTATCTTTCAAATTAAAAAATCGGAAAATCAAATTAAGGTTTTACGTAGTCTGCGTTTCCCTCAAAAGCTTTTAATTGATAAAAACAGATCGAAAACTTTATTCTTTTTCTCCCCTTTTTTTACTTCTCTCTCACAAAATATTGTTTCGAAACATATATTTTTATACAATGAATTCGATACAGTTACATTTGATTCGGAAATAAGAAGAAAAAATATGTATTATCAAATATAAACTATTTGTTTGTGAGATTGAATTCCTTTTGAACTTCGCTATCAAAAAGCTAAATTAATTCAGTTGAATTATTTGCCAAAAATATTGAGCTACATTTTAGGTCAATAGTCAATACCAACTAATCTCATAGAAAACAGTCATACAATAAGGCACACACAGTCATCCAAAAATACACAAAAAATAAAAGTGAGACGGAGAAAATGCTCGGGGAAGAGAAATCAAATCCTTTGAAGGAGAGTGAAACGTTCTTGTTGAGATTTTCTGATCTTTAAATAAATAATAAAATGACAAATAATCCAGAGTACATAGTAAAATAGAAGACAAAGCTAAAATAGAATAGTTGAGTATTAGAGAAAACGTGTAAAGGTTACAATATCCTTAACATGAAGAAATTAAGGATAAAAATAGATAAATCGAAATGAGAGGCGAGCGTTGTTGCAAATACATTAATTCAATATAAAACATTCTTATGTTCGAAAAAATTATCTCTATAAAACATTTAATACAAAAGTCTTACAATCACTTTAAACGTTCACTTAAATGTTAGACCAAAAATATCTTTTAAAAAACCATAAAAATCAACACGTTCCAAAAAGATTCCAAAGAATTAGCGCCAACGAAAGACATAAATCTCCTCCAAAATCATGCCCCTCTTTCTTTATAAATATTAGGCTTTTATAGATATATAAATCTTAAAAAATCAGTAATAAAAATAAATAAATAATGGCTCATAAAAACGAAAAATATTATTTCCTAGCTTACTCACAGCCAAAATCAGTTCAAATGGCGCCTAAAAATTTGCTTTCATAATTTATCAGCTTGAAATTTTATATGAAAAAATGTGTTAATCAGAGTGTTATCGCCTCATCCGGTAATCCATTTATTTCAAATGCGAATTTTTACGGATATAAAACCAATGAAGAGCACAATTATTTAAAGCAAACTTTTTATGGCTTATATCCGAATAGGAAGAACGCGATGAGCTATCGATGCTTGCAATTCAATTTTTCGCTTGGCCAACAAACTCATTGGTGACCATAAATAGACTTTAAATTTATATCACGAATATTTGGCATGTCGAAATTAGAAACTGGACTTCTTCGACTCTAGATTGAAATCCGACATTTTCCTTGCTCTAGAATAACTTCGTTGCTGATTCTACTTTAATTTTTGATATTTTCCTTATTTCGAAATTCCGAGTTTTTAAGCTTCCAAGAGAAATTCCGAGAGGATAATATTTTTTATAAATTGATTACAGTTCTGTTGAGCTCAAAGTAATTTCGAGGGTGTCAAATATCCTTACGCGTATTTGCTTATCCTCCAACGGATGTACGTGTCGGTAGCCCAAGAAGGGTTTACTCTTAATGAAGTAGGTCAAACGTAATTACGTGCTGAAATTTTATTATGAAGTGAATTCGAGCAGGAAATATTCGAGTATAGAATATATTCAAGAAGCTGCTCAATTAGATTTTGTGAGTTTATAGTCGTGCGATAAAACAGCTTCTACTCTTTCTGTTACAACATATTTTCCCTTATCTTCCCATTCCTGACTTAAGTACTAATTACAACATTTAACAACAATGAAAGGATGTTCACGTTGCCTGCATTATATTTCTCGTTATCCTTTTCTTATCTTCTTTCTTCTTCATTATACTCCGCCGCTTCTACGTTCCCACCACGTCCTACATCTTCTCCATTCCGCAGTCTTATTTCTTCTACAAATTTAATCCTAAAAACATGTAATCCTGTTTGTCATGTCGTGTCTGTTTGGAAGGATTTATTGCCTGCGCATAAAATTGTTTCAAATATTTTGTAAGTAATTTTATGCATGAAATCTAGCATTTCGTGTTTCCCAACAACAACAACAACAACAACAACAGCAGCATAACCAATACTAACAGCAACTATAACAACAAAGGGGGAACAACAACAATAATAATAACGACAACAACAGAACACCAACTCTGACACGTAAATAACAAGAAAGCGTAGGAGAAGATTCCCTCGCAATTTTGTGAATTTTCCCATATCTTCTTGCTTTAATGCCTTCATTATTCACGTCTTTCCTTACTACACCCTCCCCTCCTTACCACCTTGCCCTAAATACCAAAGCCTATCATTTAATAATAACAAATTAAGCTTTTGATTTTGAGAAAGTAAGTTTTTATCTATGCTAAACTGATGCCTGAATTTTCCTCTTTCGAAACTTTTTAATTTAATGCTTTTACCCAATATCCCCTACCCCGAAGTTTGTTTGCATGTGTGCGCGTATGAGTGTAAATTTTTGTGCAGATTTTTGTGACTTTTTAAATGTCTTCCAGGCTTAAGAATATTCTTATTTTTCAAATTAAAAAAAATTGATCCATAATCGTTGTAAATTAAAAATACTTTAAGAAATGAAATCGTTTGTTTCTTCAGAACAATTTCCATTTTGGAAAGGAAAGGCCATCAAAAAAAATTCCCAAAGGGAAAGGCATCGAAAAAAATTAATTTTTGAAAATTATTGCGACTACTTCTGAGCCACATAAACAGACAAAGCTTTTTATATAACCCCGTCACATCAATTTTCTATTTCTGTTATCATTTCTATTTTATCCTGACAGACCTAAGACAATCTCAGACGTTATAATTGAAACCGACAAAGAAATGTAGCAATTTAATGGGTCTTCATAATCCTTAACCTACATAAATTACTAACAAGTATTCCCATCCCTGAAATTTAAAAATACCCAAACAGAAAACTCAGAATATCGAGCCCTCTCTTTTGGAATTTTAATTCAATTTCAAAATAAATTTTTCGCTTTTTTAAAATAATTTAATATTTTATGTTGCCAAATTTTGCGAGAACTATCACAGAAAAGTCGTACGCTCCTTCCGGCACCCGACTGACCATTAGGCAGACAAGCTGAGATGAGCTCCAAATGGGAATATGAGTTTCTTGCGCGTATGTATGTGTGCGTGAAACCACATTTGTAGAGAAACATAACATCATACTGATGCTACCATATTGACTGCCTGCAAAAGCGTAAATTTTATACAACAACAATGATAACGACGACAACAATAACAACAACAGCATCAACGACTCAGTGGCGTAAAAACGAAATATATTTATACGTAACGGAAACGTGAAGTGATGGTTTAATAGCTAAAGGCTAAAGGTTTGGGTTACGGTGGATGGATTGCTACGGAAGGCCGTCATTGGAGAGCATGGTTAACGCTCTATGGTTTAAAGCTTTATGAGACATCGTGGCGTCAAATAAAAATTCACTTGTCTCGTGTAGATTGTGTGAACGCATTTTGTGTGTGAATGTGTGTGTGTGTGTGTGTGTGTACGTGTGTGTATTGCATTTACATGAATGTGTGCTTATTTATGTTCGTGTGAATTTTTTTGTGCCATTTAACAGTTTTTTATGTTTATTTTTGGGTTTGTATTTTTTGTACTTTCCTTTAGATTTTGTCTAGTCTTTGTGCATTTATTGCGACATTACTTAACACACAAACCTTCATGAATAAATATACATTCATACTTTTATAGAAATAAATGTTGGCAACACTGATTTTCGCCTGTGAAAGAGTTGCGCTCAAAATCAACAACTTTTTTAATTCATGCGTATAAAATGAAAAAAAAACAGAAAAACCGAAGAGAAAAAATCAATGATATATGAATGTATGATATAATGTAGTAAATTTTGGTATTTCTTTCGCAGGAATGATTTTTAATAATTGCGGATTTCCAGTTTTTAGAGTTTGTTTTATGAATGAAATGCTTCATTTTATTTGTCTGGAACATCGCATAACTTTACACGCGATAGGTTTTTTATGAGATTTTTTAACAATAATAAAATGTTCAACAATAATTTTGAATTAAAATGAAGTATTTTTTCAAGGACCTAAACCACGGCGCATCGATCAGTAATGAAGTCTTTTCCTTGAGAGTCCAAAACAATTTCAGTCGAGAAATATTTTAATGAAGAGAAACGGAAGGAGGAATTGATATAATAATGAAAATAATATTAAATCGTTGCAGTTAAAGATTTTCTATAATGTATAATTTATTTAAGAATAAAAACTATTGTCAAAAAATTGTGCGCAGGAAATCAATTTAATTTTATAATTTTTTAGCGATAATTTCTCAATAATTTTTATAAACTTTCAAACTAGTATTGCATTGTTGATTATTACAATAGGCCAACCTCGGTGAATATAGGTTTATTCCTTCATGAAATTAAATGAAGTTCAAGAGGTTAAGTTAGAGCGTCTAGGGTTACCAGCTGTTATTGAACATTTGTTTTTTTCGCAATTTTTAAAAACAGAAAAATTGTTGATATTTTCGAAAGAAACTAAAATTTCTTCATTATGTTCAAAAAAATTTTACTAAAATCCTGCATCACTTACATGCTGCTGAAGCGTGAAATAATTTCAATATAGACACAAATTACTTCTAACCCTTACCCCTGTGAAACCCCAATCCACGGCAACGGTATTGCCAGCTGAACAGATTAGCAAATACGAAGGAAGGAAACCAACACTATCACAATTTAGTATATAAACAATTATTAAACTCTTTCAAATTTTTGCTTGATTTTAATACTTGTAGAAAGTTAGAAGGTTTCAATTTCTTCTAAAGTTATTAAGAAATTTTACAATTTCCCAAGATTAAAAAAAGTTATATACTCCTTGCATAAAAAGAAACCCGCATACAATTGAAGCTGAAATTGCGAAAAAGGCTCGTTTTTTCTGATTATCATTAAACTTCATTACTAACTAAAATATCCAACGATGCAACGGACTAGTGACCATTTAACGAACCAAATGCTGTTAAAGATTATTTCGTTGCCTCTGCCAACCTTTTTCTTGTCGCTGCGCTTTACGACTTTCGTGCAACTTTCGTTTCTTGTTAACGTTTCTCGTTTAACAGTTACTTTTGTACAATTTGCTTTCGTAGTTAAAATAACGATAACAGGAATTTTGCGGAAACGCAATGTCAATAATTGTGTTCAAAAAACATGAAGAAATAAGAAACAAAAACACAAAATGAAAAACGAAAAAAAAGAATTACTTACAAACAAAAGGATGTCGATACAGCAAAAACCATAAAAATGGAAAAACCAATAAAAGTTAAAAGATTATAAGACTAAAAAAAAGAAACAATGAAACTGAAACAAAACTAAAGACAAATAAAAAAACCCACTACTAAAACTCTCAACGAATGACAGAACTTTCATAAAAATTAAGAAAAAAATATGAACAGAATAAGCACAAAATGTATAGACTGTTTATTACCGAAATGTAAATACCATAAAAATAATTATTGGTGAAAACATAAAAACAATAATCGACGCCACAAAATGAAATTGTATTCAAGTAAAAAAAATTGGTTGAAATAAAAAGCTTACTAAAGCATTTCTGAGAAATTCATTTTTAATAATAGAATAATAATTTGAAAAATTGTTATTATTGGAAGAGAATAAATAATTATAAATTAATACAAAAAAGATTCATTTTTAAAATTTTACTAAAATCTTGTTAAATGACTATGAAAGAAATTGACTAAAATCTTGTTAAATGACTATAAAAAATTTTTGAAATACTAATCACTCTCAGAGAGTTCAATAAATTACGAATGTATTTAAATAAAAAAAGATTAAAATTAAATTTAATCATTTACAAAATTCAAAAATTTTAATTCTTCGACCTTTTCAAAATTTTTAATTTACCAAAAATTAATTTGTTTTATATTTTAATAATTTATTTGGCTAAAAAATGCTAATTAATAAATAAAACAATTAATAAACAATTTGTTAGAATGCTAAACTAAAATGAAACATGAAGTCAAAAAATTTCGCAAAAATAATCCAATCGTAAATGCTTTACTCAATAAAACAACTACACATACAAATACGCACACACACACTTTATATTTTGTTGTAATAATAAAACAAACAGCACGAATACATTGCTCTTGTATTGCAGCGTAAGGCCCCTCAAGTGCCATTCGATCATCATTGAAGTGTTTCGCGATTGAACGCTTCCATTATGCTGGCAGCTTCAATGGATGGACATGAATAAAATTGTTGCTGTTTTTTTTTTTTTTTTTGATTTATCGAATATATCGTACTTTATGAATATGAACGCTGTGAAAAGGATCAAGGTTGAAAATCGAGGCTGAAAGAAGCCACTAGTACGTTAAATACCCGATTGATTTTTGAAGTGCAATTTGACTTTTGGTGGCAGAGTGCGATGGTTTGTATACATACATACCAGTAATTGCTGTATTTTCGAGTGTGTTTTGTGTTTTGGTTTTTTGATTGATGTGCATATAGTGCAGTTTTGATTCTCAAAGTTCAATAAGTTGAAAATGTCATTTAATAATAGTATACACATATACACACTGACACACATACGCACATACACATGCACACACTCATACACGCACATACACTACATACATACTTGCATTCATGCATATTCCTGCATACGGTATGCAAGCGTATAATATACTTGCTCTCATAGATATAAATATGACTAAATATAAATGCGCATATATATCCTTATCTAAATCAAATAATTAACCTCTACAGAGCTATCCAAAACATAGAACCTCTACAACTGTTTTGATGAAAATTTTAACCAAACATTTTCCCAGCTTTTTCATATCATTCTTCAATACGGATTCCTGAAATACCCCCTCCCCTTGAACCGTTTGGATGAGTGACGGTTTTTAATAAAAATTCCTAGAAAATTAAAATTAAATCGTAAATAAATCTGTGAAATTTTAATTATAAAATCTATTGTATGTATAAAAGCGCACTATATGCAAAGTCATTCAGTGTATTCTCGAAGGATTTTAAAATAATGAAAACAATATTTTTAATTGATACTCTTAATATAAAAAAATTTATCCGTTTGGTCATTTCGACTATCAAGCTAGATCTCCAAACGTGGGCGTGGTGATTGGATCCTGCAGCTTTTACAGCCACGTAACCGATAATTACAACTTCAAGTAAATTGATCCAATTCAACCAATTTAACTTCAATTGACTTTGAATTAATTGTCAATCAAATGTCTTTTTCGTTTCAGTGTAAATAACTATTAAAAATAAATGATTGTTCAGAAGCAAAACAATGAATCGTGTTGAATCAAGCTTATGTTTGTCCGTAAATACCCCGAACCAAAGTGAATGAAATTCGTCGACGTTCAAATATTAAAATTTTCATATAAACTCATATTCTCTTCTCTCCATCCTGGAAAATCTCAAGAATTTTAATTTATACGAACGTATGATTTAATGGCGTGGCTGGTATTTTCACATTATCTAACAGCTGGATGGTTCTTGTAGTTCATGGAGTTCATATTTTGAGGAAAATATAAACGAATCGAAAACGAAAATTCACCATTGTGCAGAACGTGCACGTCCTTAAAAGTAATGAAAAGTAAAGAAGAGCTAAATGTAAGAAATGTTAAAATATCGTTTCTGAAAGAACAAATCACCTCAATAGTTTTAAATTATATTACATTATCGATTTTATAATCAAAAATGAAAATGTTTTCATTATAATAATAAAATTAAAAGAAACCCTAGAATTTACATTTCATTAATTTTAATATTTTTAAGAAAAAAGTTTCCCTTCTGATACATACCGTTACTGAGAGATTCATGATTCATGAACGACTTATCGTGAATGAACTTTTCGACGACCACGAAAATTTCGCAACAAATCTAATAATAAAAAGCGCAGACAATATCACAAAGCAACCGCCAAAAATTTATTATTGCGCAATTTACGACTTAGATGAGACTCGTTTGTTGAGTTCGTTGGCACGCAAAAAACAATAGTGCCGGGACTGCCGGCGGCACAGTCTGTAAGATTTGAAAATCAGAAGCATATTCCCTTCCTTGTTTTTTTTTAAATATTCTGCGCTAGGATATATTGACTGACTGTGTGCTATGCTGGTTCCATTATAATTCTATACGTTGTTAGCTTGTTTGTAGATCACAATTATAGGAGTACGAAAGGAAGTGTCATTACAAAATTGGGCATATCTGTCACTCTGTCCCTTTAACTGCCTAGACTATTCAACACTGAAAATGGGCGAGGTCTAACCAGTGTCAGGCCCACTTCCCTAAAGGCAGTATTATATTATACTGCTCCTAGCTCAGACTCTCACACCTCAAACACTACTTTCGAGGTGACAAAAGTCTTAGACAAAAAGATACTTTCTAAAATAGGTGTGATGCACCGGCAATAAAAATCGTAACAAACAGGTCTGCAAATAAATTTTGGCACTCGTGTGCTGATGGAGTTCGATCAGTCTCGCGCCTACTTATAAAATAAGACATTATTAATTTCGATTCGAAAGTTGAGTTTTTCAGTTTATAATTTAAATTGTCAATGAATGACCATGACATAGAAATGGGAGTGGCACACGATCAATAAAAATTATGCTATGGTAGGGTGTATAAATATTTTGCAGACCGAAATAAATCCTTACCGGTAGAACTCTACAATATTAATAAATAAAAAGATAAAAAGAGATAAGATAAAAAACAAGGCAAACACTGAAGAAAAAGAAATAAATACTTCTAGCTCGTCTGCCGTTTAAATTTAGAGTAAGGAAAAGGAAGCAAAAACAAAATGCAAAAAGGAAATCAAATATAAAACTGCTGGCAACACCTGCGAAACATCTGCAAACAAATATATACTCGTACCTCATTTTCGAGTATTTTATTAAAGTGAATGATAAAAATAAACAAATGGAATAAAATAATACAAAATGTCGATTTATATTCCAGTAAATTTTAATCTTGCTCGAAAAATCTTTAACAATGAAATTTTCAATATTTCAACAATTTTACTAAAGTCGATGCATTTCTAATATTTTGTTTGGAAAACAAAAAATTGTAGAATTTTTATCAAGCAAAATAACTTTATCTTTTAAAATAATAATTAATTTCTTAGAAATTGTTCGAAATGAATTAGAACACTTTAACATTAAAACACTTTATATAAAAACGAATAATTTCATCAACATTTTGCCGTGCTTTTAATTCATAAATATTATATAACATTTATTAAAATTTTCTTATTTTAATTTTTTTTAAAGTATTTTATAAAGCGTTCCAGAATTTTTTTAAGTTTATTACTGAAACCTTTTCTACACTAGAAATTAATCATGAATCAAATATATTCATTCTTACAGGGTGTGGCGGGATAGTACAAAATATCATAATATTCCCATAACCATCTGACTGCGTAGGGGCGGGGGCGAGGGTGGTGTTATAATCATTCTCTGTAAATGATACGCAATTTCGTAAATTGGTGTAATTTCCGGAAAGATTTTATTATATTATATATTAATCCATTTGCTCCTTTACTTTTTATTCAAGCAAAAAAAACAACAATTGATTTGCTAACATCACTTCAATTGTTCGTACCTCATTCTTTGCTAAGAAAAACATTTTCTCAAAATCAAATGGTTCGCTAGTCCGTAACAAAATCCTCGTGATGGAATTGTGATGCTTACGACAATTCCATTTTTGTTCCTGCTCCGGCTACAGTTTTGTGTAAGTACCTATCAATGTCTGACATAAGCACGACGTAACGAAACGTAATGTCAGCATAACGATAACATAAACTTAATAACAAATTGCAGAATGCTGGGAAGGATTTTTTAGGTCTCGGGGTTAAAAGATTCAGTAGAATGGCAGAGAAAGCCATTTAAGAAAAGAATGATATTCCTCTTTTTTTATGACAGCTATTCTAGTTTCTCCCTTCGTCTATGACTTTGTTCTTTGTTTGTTTTCTGCTCTCTTTTACAGCCGGTGATGGCAATAGACGCAGATAATGTTCTCCTTTTAGCATTCAATTCATTTTTCTTTCGATATTTCCTCCTTTTTTAATTTTTTTTTCTCGCAACAGAGAATCAGTGTCAAGTGGCTCGACGTATGTGAATTTCTTTTCATCACAAATGTGCTTCTCAATAGAATATCACCCTTAGAATATCAAAATGTCACCAATTGCAAAGATAAAAAATTGCAGGAAAATCTGACAGCTGTTTATTTGAAAGACAAATTCATTGGCAACGTTATGTTACGTTATGACAATTCCGAATATTACGGTAAAACGTTAAAGGACATTAAAAAAGAAAATAAATTTTCACGAATATTTAGAGAAACTTGACTAATATCGTCAATTTTAACCTTCATCAAAATAGCTTTCAGACCACTATCCCGAAGTCCTTGTGTGATTATTCTTGAAGAAGAAAGAAAGTCACTCCTCATCCCCCCGCCAAATAACCCTTTATTTACAACACTTCACCTTCCGCAAATTCATTAATACATATCTGAAAAGCAACATCATCCTTAGTTTGATCTCATTTGTTGTCCGAAAATGTACGCGTATACACTCTAAAATGATCTCCTCTCAGGAAGAATCATTTCAAATCAGCTTTTATCGTTCTGCCGAAAACTGAGTATATTTTAACATTAGTATAAGCGAAAAACGTTATAATTGCAATTATTTTATTACGTTATAATTGCAATTATTTTCGTCCGTGATGACGAAACCACTGAAAAATTATGGCATCAAAGCTCGACTATTTTCAAGAGAGTCCGAAAAAGAGAAAGTATCAAGATATCTCCACTTATTTCACTACACTTGTTTAAAAAACACATGTCAATAAATTGTCGAATTACTCTGCATTGACATTTCCCGTCATTTAAAGTGACACCTCTTGTTGAAAAATGCCTAAAACAAACAATTCGAAAATCTGGAAATATACTTTTCCATCGTTTACGGAACGCTACAATAACAAAGATCAGCCTCATTATAAAAAATCAACTTCTTTAATATTTATTTACGCCTTTACTGACTCATTCATTCGAATTCAAATGTTTAATTCCTCCCCAAATATTTTAATGAAATGCAATATCCATATTGAAACATTTCCAAAAATCTTCCCAAAAACACAAATCCCCAATTGAACCGCAATCAATAGAATATATCCGCTCTATCAAAACTTTATTTCCGCTCCTCTCGCAAATTTCCGGCAACGGATCATCGGCCATTAGTTTGGATTTCTACGCTCTCAAACTGAAAAAATGTGAACAGCAGTCGCGTCAGCCCTCGATGCATTCGCAATGCAGTCATGCGTTTGCGACGTTTTTCTTTACTTTACTACTCGATACTTTTATTTTATTACAATTATTCGTTCCTTTTTAGTGTTCTATTTCTACAACTTCGTGTTCTACTCCTTTCTTTCGTTTCCTAATCGTTATTCTTCTGTTGCGTCGTTAACATTTCGAATGAAATGGATTGAACGTCACAGTTTAGAAAATAATGAAGGGAGGAAGAAGGAGACAGATTCATTCAAGTGTGGAAACTTTTTCCGAACGGTCATAAAAATATAACAATTCCAAAGCAGTTACAAAGATTTTCGAGAGCAAAGAACATTTAAACGAATTTTAACAATCAGCATTTTTTTTACTTTTATTTTTCAATCATTATAACTTTATTTTTAATAATTCGTTTTGAAAATATTTTTTATTATCAAAAAAAGTTTTTTTATAAACTATGAAATTTTAAAAGATTGGACATTTTTTATATATTTATGCAAAATTTTTATGAATCTTTTGAGGTTCTTGAAAAAAAATTTCAACTCGTCTAAAAACCAAATTGTATTAAAGAATTCTCTCTTTTTTTATTGCATTTTACTATTGTTTTCTTCAAAGCATATCATAATTTTTAGAAATACTGCGATTCTTAACTAATGCTGAAATTTCCTAAACGATTCGCTTACGATGTCTAATAAAAGATGTCATCTATAGATGGTGTCATTATGAATAGAATCCGTCCACCATAATGTAACTTCGTATTCAATTAAAATTGTATTAAATCGATAAAATTATGCTCATCCTAATTACTTTAAATTTTAGAAAACTATTTTTACGTATTCAGTAATTTTCCTTTTTCAAACTTGAGTTTTTCCATAAGTTTATTTCTCTTTGAGTGCATTTCTCTGTTAGTTGAAGCCATTAGTTATTCTCACTCATTACTACCACCCACCGCCACCTTCAGGTACTTCAACTGATTTGTTAACGAAACAAACCCTTTTAATGACCTCTTTTAAGGAAACAATTTTTATGTGCTCATGCACCGAATTGATTGAACTGAAATGAACGTGGTGTTCGTGTTCGTGAGTATTGAAACTTGAGAAAATATTATCCTATAAAATTGATCTGAGAACCGATTGCAAATAAAACACGTACAAGTAAATTATTTTTTTACTCCAAATTGAAACAAATGGCATGCAATACTTTTAAAATCACTTATTTCGTTATATAGTAGAGCATATAGACCGATTAATGATCCGCAACTGATTACCCAATTAAACTTAAGAGCAATTGAGCAAATTACAAAAAGGTATTGCAATTCGAATGATTTTTCGCTTTTCGAATTTAAAATTTTACGAGAATCTAGATTATTATTAAATATTTTCATTTTAAATCTAGTTTTATTTTTTATTCGATTTCTCACTTCCGATTTTATTTAGTTTACTACACATTTATTGACGTAAAATCTATTTCATCAAATCCATGCAACAATCTGGAATATTTATCAAATTGCAAAAGAACATTTTTCCTAAAAAGAATTCATTTAAAGCTTTTATGAGAAGAAATAAAGGATATTTTTATAAAATATCTACAAGAAATTACTTTGTATACAACACCACTACAGATGTAATAGGTTGTCAATCAATATCCCACACTCTCTTCCAGAATTTTGATTTCATTCCTAATTGAGATGCTATCGATATGAAATGTTCGTCCTAATCAATTTGCCTGGCGACAAATTGTCAATAAACTAAAATAACAAACTGATTTTTGCTACAGGCGAACATTTCCTTTTATGTTCCCACAACAACCTCGACAACTCCCCCCCCCCCCCCGCTCCCTTGCTTCATCATTCTCAATTCTAGAAATGTACAAACCAAACGATTTCTACCGATACAATTCTGCCGAATTCTTCTCATTCTTTCTTAGAAATCAAGCTTAATTTCTTATCATCGCAATTTTTGCTTTATCATCAATTATTTTCTGTCAATGCCATTCGATATTTTACCAAAATATAGAAAGAATGGGCGCAAATAAAACAAATCGGTTAAAGTTATTTACTGTTTTTTTTTTTTTTTTTGATACTTTTATTGAAGCGTTACTTTTTTTCCTTGTTTATTTAATCGATGGACAGAAATGTTTCTCTTATTGTTTATTTTATTACTTATCTTGTTCTAGTTCTTTGTTATTTCTGATGATGATGGTCTTGTTTATATAAAGATATGGTTTCAAGTAAAAGCTAGAAAAGCTATTTGAATCCAATGCTTTTAAAACTTGCTGAGTTGTCAAATATTGTCTTAGGAATTAAAAGGGTCTCCGTTAAATAAACAAGAATGGACGGTTGCTTGCAATCAAATGAATATGAAACGCACGAGGGAACAATATGCATCACTTACCCATCAATTGGTCCCCATCAAAATCGCTCCATTATCAATAGGTACATTCGGGGTCCTGCAGAAAACTCCATTCAGTTCCTTCGGCAGATCTTACAGCTACTTTATTGTATTTACATAAGCAATTTTTTGATTTTTTAGTCTATACATCCATGTAGATTTTACAGTAAACGTCTATTGCAGCAGATTACGCAGTCTTCAGCACTCCCTTTTTACACAATTCACCCAACCCTTAAACCATATATTGCTTACCTACATATCTCCTTTTCCTTATTACGAGTTCTGATCAGGTCAGCCTTTTGTATAAAATGTATTAAAACATACTTGAGATTGTAATGTTTTTTGAACAAATAACGAACTAGCGATATTGGAATTGACGAAATTTCGAAAGAAAACAACGAAGCGGCAAATAGGAAATAATTAAAATTAGTCAATGTCGAACGATTCTCAATACCTTGCCCTTTCATTCTCTTATAAAACGAATTAGTATTCCATTAAATCCAGATTAATGTAATCAAATCATTGCAGTATTTTAGAACTATAATTTCAGACTAAAAAAATTAAAAAAAATAAAAATTAAACAAATTAAATATATTGTCCTTTTTATTTTGTAATAGTAAATTTAAAGAATCAAACTCTCCGCTTACTTGCCGTCATTCAATCAGTTTCATCATCAATCGTTCTCCTAACACTTTATCGAAAATGTATGTCAATCAATTTCCTTCGCCACACCCGCTAGTAAAAGAGGAATCATCCGTTATTTGATTCATTATTGTATCATCAATTGAATTTGGTCGACTGTCTGGTCAAGCCGTAATGACATCGATTAAGTTAAAGAGAGAAAACGAAGGCAAGAAAACTACACAAATGCGAATCAAGTTTATTTTGATTGGTGCGATTTGTTCCCAAGCATTCAAGAATTCATGAAAGAAATACACAATAGATGTGACTGATCGTATATGCGTATTGTTTTTGGTCTTTATACAAACCCCGTTGAAATAATGTACCATTTCGGGAATGATTGATTTAATTTGATTTTTATTGATTTAATTGATTAATGTTATAATAATAATAATTAAAAATTGTTACGTGATGATTGCAATATTACCTATATTGAATAACATCGATATATATGTTATTTCACGTTCGAAAACAAAATTTTCAAATAATCCTAAGCGGGAGAATAAGATTGAAAATATTGCGTAGCCTTTCTTAGTGGCATTTCCTTGCTGATTCATTAACGATATATCATGCACGAAACGTGTGACTCAAACTATATGTCGTGCAACGAATACACACAAAATAAACACATAAAAATCGAAATTGTCACGTTCGGGATGTTTAAAAATGACGATGATTTTGGGCTTTCTTTATTTCATTATTCAATCGCTAAATAATCGTGTCATGATATAAAATAGATCAATTTAAATTGTCATTGCAGTGAAATAGTCATCGTCGAAAAAACTACCATTTAAATAGTTTGTGTAAAAGTTGGATTTAAGAAATCGGCTGATTATAAGAAAAAACAACAAAACAACCTTTGGTTAATTGATAAGTCCTAAAAGAGATTGCCACTGTTAAAATATAATGCCATAAAACTGTTCTTTTTTATGGACAATTTTCAGCAACCAAATTTAGCTTTTGGTGGAATGAGTGAGTAAAGTAGCCCGTCGACTCGGTCTTGTATAATTTATATTGCTTTATAAATAAAAGTTTAGTTTTAAACAGGATTTCAAAAAGCAAATTAGCTTTGCTTCAAAAATTAATAATTTGTCAATACGGAAAAGTTTCTACAGTGAGTATCTAGAATGCTTTATTACTAGGTTTATAATGAAAATCAGAATAACCTCTTACCTTCAATAGATTTCTAGTCAACCACGATGCTTGGAAAACACTGAACTTACCAATGGTCCAACCAATTCAAAATAAATAGACTGTGATCTGCATATGATGCAAAGGAAACATTTTATGAAAACGAAACGAGCTTCCGAGAGTTTTGGCATAAAGGACGATGTACGAAGAAAATGGCATAACTTTATAGCCTTTTGAAATTTCAAAAATTTTATAAAGAGCTTTTAAGAAAATGGCTATGTAAAGATAAAAATTTGCAACTTTATTAAAACATTCTGCAGATTTATTTATCAAATTGCAAATTTATTCTGCAATCTTTTATATAACAAATGAATAAAAAATAAGACAATTATTTCAGTGCTGAATGAATTCGTACTATTCGTATTAAAGGCTCTTAGTCATATTTTGCATCTTCTATTCTTTTCTTTTTACCGACAGGACAAATTGACTCAAATCAAGAAAGAACAAACTAATGTAATAAATTGGCTTAAGTTGACGATTTTTTCCTCTATCCAAGCCAACGGTCCTGCCGCATTCTATGTAGAGCATCCACTAGGAATAATTTTATGGTTGTTAAAAGCCATTGCCATTAAACACTAAATCTAAAACATCATTTGCCGAGCAATTTAAAGCATTTACACTGATGCTGCTGTTTAAAGCATTTACACTGATACACTGTCAAATAATTTCGATCATTCTATGATGATTAAATAAACAGCGTATTATTTGTTCCATTACGGTTGTTCCATTTTATTAAATATATTTTATTTAAATCGATACACAATAGTACTTAGATACTACTACAATTTTCGATACTCTTTCGTTACCACTATTTGTTTAGTGTTTTGTTTTTTATGACAATATTAATAACTAATGACAAAAGTTTGTATTTTACATAACTGTCAATTTATAACCACATTTTTAAAAAAAAAAGCCAAGAAAAACTACATATATTTAGTAACAGTTTATGTTTCTTTGAATTCTTTCTGACAGTAAGGATATTTTTAATATCTCAAAATATATCAAAATTTAATATCTGCTACTCAATTAATTGTAACTCAATAAAAAAAATTCGCAACTTAATAATGCTTATCAACTATATTGAACAATATTATTTTTTTACAATTTAATTGCAAATATTGTTCATATTAATCAACATTACTTATAATTATATTATTTTATTACTAATAATTAATATTATTATGTACAATAGTTAATTAATCAGCATAAGAAGAAATACTTATTAATGTAATCCTACTTAGAGCTTGTGACTTAATACCGGTATATATTATGAACTCAATTTATGCTTAAAATCTCGAGTTGAATTTTTACAAAGAATGAAGAGCCTCCGCACTAAATCAAACCATACCACACGATATCATATCATGCCACGTCATTACCACGTCGTACCATGCTTTACCACAATGAGCTGTTTTGTAAATTACACGACATTTTACTTATATTTCTTTACGCGCTTTTTTATCACGTTAATACTAAATCATTCTCGAATATCTGGGGAGGATTTTAATTGTAATTGAAACTTTGTTCTATCAAAAAATTACACGCTAAGTAATTATTCATATATGCATGTGATGTATTCATGTGTGTGTGTTCCATAGCTGTGAATATGAATAGACGTATTACTAAGCCCAAAACAACATCACTCCATCCCTTCAGAGTAAACCGCATTTCAACCCTTATTTTTTAATGATCAACTTTTTAAGAGAACCATAGAATTTCTTAACAAAGAGATTCCGATTTCCTTTGTACTTCAAGAACACGAAGAAATTACAAAAAAATTATTAAAATTCATAAATGGATGGATATGGAAAATAAATATGTTTCAGGGGAGAAATCGGAACTTCGGAAGCAACCAATTTGTAATATTAAATGACAAATTAAAATCATTATCGAATACAATCACTTTATCCATTTGTATAATCAAGAGTAGTTAAGGCCGTAATTTAACGTCATACCTTCTTTCAAAGCAAACAAAACCAGTAGCTCGTTTCTGTCGCTCGATCAAAGAACTTTTCTATTTCATGACGTCATTTCGATAAAACTAAATGTTTTCGATTGTGAACAATTTAGTGTTTCTGTAACAGGAAATTGGCATAATCGAAATAAGTTGTTATGCTTTGGCAGTGAGTCAGTAATAGAAAAGAAGCAGGTAAGAAATTGAACGAACTATCAGCTTTCCTCAAAATACTTTTCAAAATAAAAGCAGTGAAGAAAATACAATACTCCAAAATTATAATATGGCAAAATACAAAAATGTAATATAAACATGTTAAAAAATGATGCTGTTGTAGAAGAACGTCTTAATATTTAATCCACTGTTGCTCATTTTATTAAGTTTCTACTCCTTCTCTTAAATTTACCGCTATCTGTGAAATTTTGTCTATTAAATTTTTTCTCAATAATTTTCATTCCGAAATAAAACTCTAAAGAATACCTGTTTTTTTATTATCTGGCGCTGATCCGAGGAATAGAATATTCGAGGTCAATATTTTTTCATCAAAAATTATAGTATTGAAAAAAATATAATAAAAATAAGAGAGAATAAAGGCAGATGACATACATATATAACGAATAATCGTAGCTCCTTTCCAAAACATATAGATGAGCGAAATGTATTTGCTAATGTATGCAATCCAACATGACCGCAGAAACATGCTTCGGAGAAGACAGCATTGAAGACGGCATTTGAGAGATTCCATGGACCCTTTTAGGATCCCAGAAGCTCACTTCATTGGGCTGTTCCGGTTCGCAGGAGAAGCAGCTATCCACCTTTTAAATGAAGTTTCAACATTTTTGAATATTGATAGGCGAAGAACATTTATACCGCATTCATTGCAGCTTTGCGCAACCTTTCAGATTTATTCTACGGGAAGCTTTTAAAAGATGTCGGACAGGACTTCCTATACTCAATATTTCAAACCATGGAAAGTCGTATAACACACAAAATTATAAAGATTTTGTAAAATCATTTAATGTCGAAATATGTAAAATTTCCAGAAACACCTGAATCTCGGTGTGCCATAGAAAGACGACTCAAATTCGAACCTTTACAAATACGCAGTATTTTTTTGGAAATTTTCCTTTTCCTCTTTTTCTTCTTTAAAGATTTTTCACGACTATAGGTTTTATCGATGCAATTGGAGCCTTTGATTGCACACACGTCAAAATTCAAAAGCCGTCAACAAGCGCAGAATACGCCTCTATTAATCGGAAAGGATTTTCTTCGAAAAATGTGCCAATTATTTGTGACCACGATCTGGTTATTTTAGAATGCTTCGCACGATATGAAGGAAGCGCCCACGACGCCTATATCTGGAAGAACAGCAAAATAAAAGGCGAGCTACACAACCAATACTATGGATATATCCCCTACAGCCTTGGGTAATGACCCCATACACAATTACAAGAAAAATTAGCTCTACGGATGTCATTTGCCATTTAGCTGTAAAATTAGCTCTACGGATGACATTTGTCATTTCTATTCTATAGAAGACCTCGAAGCTGGTAAAACTTGACGAACGTGGGCTAATCCGGGTTGGAGGTAGGGATAAAAAACTCTACACTAGATGCGCCCGCACAACACCCTATTATACTTCCTAAACATAATCGACTAACATATCTTATCGTTGCAGATGCACATGAGAAATATTTGCATCCCGGTGTGTCGTCATTATTTGTTATCTTGCGACAAGAATATTGGATAATGGGAGCCAGAAACCTAATACGTAGCACAGCTAAGTGCATCAAGTGATTTCGACATCGGCAGCTAGCCACTCAACAACTTATGGCTGATCTACCCACTGTAAGAATTCGTCAAGCACATCCATTTGAGAAATCTGGCTGCGACTACGCTGGTCCAATAACGTTAAAATTATATCATGGACGAAATGCGCGGACATCCAAGGGTTACATGTGCTTATTCGTTTGCCTGGTAACATCAGCAATCCATCTTGAGCTTGCAACAGATTTAAGTGCTCCATGCTTCTTAGCGGCGCTCCGTCGCTTTATGTCTAGAAGAGGAAAATGTGCCCAGATTTTCAGAGATAATGGCAGAAATTTTCTTGGCGCGTCTCGCACTCTTGACGAAATGCACAAACAAATAATGTCACAGACCCGTAATGAAATTATATCCGCATCCTTAGCTGAGGACGGAATACAATGGAATTACATTCCGCCTTACGCATTGGGGTGGAATTTGGGAGTCTGCGATACGTTCGGTAAAATTGCACTTACGCCATATCATTGGAAATGCCATCTTGACATTCGAGCAAATGCATACACTGATTGCTCAAATTGAAGCCATCGTTAATTCTCGCCCTTTATGCGCGGGCTCAGATTCCGAAAGCGAATATCTATGCCCGGCTCATTTTCTGATCGGTCGACCTTATACAGTTATACCAGAGGGAAACTTGACCAATGTGAATATCAACAAACTCAAATACTGGGAGCAGGTTCAAAACATGTACCAAGGCTTTTGGCGGCGTTGGCACCAAGAGTACCTCACCTCCTTGCAGCAGCGACCCAAATGGAATCAGCGAGCACCCAACATAGTCGTCGGCACCACTGTGCTTGTTAAGGGGAACAATTGCCCCCTGGCAAGTGGCCATTAGCGACTGTAGTTGAAACGTATCCAGGAGAGGACGGGCTTACGCGAGTGGTAAAGCTTCACACTGCTAAAGGAAACATTCTGCGGCCAATAACAAATATTGCACCACTACCCATATTCTGAAACTCTGTTTCAGGGCCGCTCGGAATGTTTGAGAACGTCTCAAATTTTTTGAATAATACCTTTCCGAACATAACAATTTTTTTTGACACTTTCCCTTTTGACATTTGTATGAGAGGAAACCACGTGCTGCTACTTTCTTCTTGCTTAATTGATTGGAGCCCTGCGGAGTTAGTCGCCCTTACGAATATATTAATAAAAATCAAACTTTTTGTTTCGCATCAGAGAATTTATTGTTCTCCGCATTTCTGATCAGTTACAAAAACAGGTACAAGCAAATAACTAAGTTCATAAAATCAACTTAATCATTTTCCGATAACAGAA
This sequence comes from Physocephala rufipes, assembly GCA_963966595.1. NCBI lineage: Eukaryota > Metazoa > Arthropoda > Insecta > Diptera > Conopidae > Physocephala > Physocephala rufipes. The sequence continues at coordinate 30,127,053 of OZ016505.1, forward strand.
ATTCAATAAAATAATATTTATACTCATTGGAATAAGATTAACTGTATTCATTTTAAATTGTATTGCATCCATAGATTAACCAATCTAATCAATGCAATACAACAATTTTCGTTCCATCCTTCCTGTTGCTTTTCAACGTACTAATACTACAATGGGAGACGTCTCGTCGAGTATAACTATGTCGAACAGTTGAGAAGGCAGACCGTAGACAGAAGGCACTAGAAAGGCAGAAATACAATAGCTGAAACAATTCGAATCACGGGTAAGCACAAAAACTTTATCATGGACAAGTTGAATTCAGCTGTGGTGGTGGTGAGTATGAAGAGCTTTCTGGTTACCACCTCTTTATACGAATATCGATGACAAATTTAAATGACAAAAAGAATAATCTGTTATATGTGTCATGTGCCAGAATAGGGCTGTTAATATGAAAATCTTTAATAATCTGAGGAAAATAAGTAACATTTTAATATTCTGTCATTCAGTATGTACACTGAGAATACCACTAAATGCAAGAAATTGGCGGAACTTTGTAATTTAAAAGTTGTGGCGGTTGTAATGCGAAATAAATTTTCGTGATTGTTGTGGTGCTGAATTTGTGGTTGTGATACGACCTAATAAAGTAGCTGTAACTCTGATTGCGTTTTTAGAAATAAATGCTTAACTAACACTTATGTTAGAAAACAACATTTAACATCGTCTAACATAGTTAATGCCACTTCTGTGAAAAGGAATAAATGAATAATAGGCTGCATGAAATTCAATATTGATTAAGAATTTATCTAAAACTCTGAGAATGTGTCTACCGAGCTTTCTATAAAATAAGAAAATCAGCTTTCGACCTCATACGAAAGTCAAGATAATATTTCTTCAATCCTATTCCGACGAGTTACAACACTTGTCACCACCCAGTTAACCTCACGTAAAATCACGTTAAATTTCCTGTCACAAAAAATATTTAAATGTACTCAAGGTTATTATTTCCCAAGGAAGTAACTCTTAAAATTAATTAAAAGTTATATATTTATTAATATGAGTAAAAAAGTTAAAAAATAGAATGAGTAAAAACATAAAAAAGGCGGTACGTGAAATCATTATTTAGGTGATAGTGATAATACCAATATCAAGCTGAAAATTGATTTGACCCAAATCGTCGGCAAGGATGTTATTTAATAACTTGACCAATTAAAACATTGAAGAAAAGAAATGTAAAACTGTTCATGTTTGTTCATGTTCATTGAATGTTATTCAATCTTATTCAGAAAGTGACTTCGACACATTTTCGTTTAAAACGATCTACGGTGTTAGACATAATCGGTAACTAACACACCATTTATTAATTGATATAGAAGAATATAGAACTCATTTTTAGAGATATATGTGGGAAGTTCTTTGCAATTATCACTCAGGTTATAGAAATCAGTTTAGGTTTGACAAAACTAAACAAAATAAAATTGCTATAGAAACAAAGAAAATATTTTTCCTAGAAAATATTAAATCGAAAATCAGAATTTTGAATTCAGTTGAAGTCGACGGTTATATAATTTCGTTTGGAAGAAAATTAAAATGTAAATTTTATATCAAATAATAAATAAATTTGTTCATCTTTTTCATAAAATGGTTCGTGGTTTCTTTTCATTTAAAAAAATACAATTCGCGATCGTTTTAATAAGCGATCCTACATATATAAAGTGGAGAAAGAGGGGGGCGCCATTGGCAGACCTCATATGCCAATAAAGTGGCAGAGTTCTTAATTAAAATAAGCCCAAATTATATAAGGTGGCCATCTTCTCAATTCGAAATGTCAAAGACAATGGAAGTATTTGAGCGATTGTACGGGATTCCAGGCGTAATTGGTGCAATTGACGTCACCCATATTTGAATAAAAGCCCCAACTGAACATGCTTTAGATTATTATAATAGAAAAAAATATTGTAATATAGCCATAGCTAAAAAAATCAGCCTTAACGCCAGCGTCATTACCGTTGCCATCACCACGATTGACGTCTAGATTTGCGATGAAAACAGAAAGGACTCTTCAGTTAAGTGTCGAAACAGAGAAAAAATCAACAGAGGCAATAGCATTGCAGCACCAACAAATCAACCATCTTCATTCAAGAAGAATACAAGAAACTCCCAGATGCGGTAGTTGATTTTTTGAATGTAAAAAACACCAACAAATTAACTGAAAGTAAAAAAACTACTCTTGCCAAAATATGAGCTCAGCGCCGCCTAATTAGTTCTGCAGTTCATCTGTCGTTGGATCTGTTGGTGGAATGTTGAATATATTGCCTCAGAAAACTTTCGGTTATTACTTACCATTTTCCACTAAGTTCTGATTATGCTCATATCAGTTAATTGCATCGTCATCATTTTTAAATACGCAGAATATATGTTAAAACTAGCGATATTTTTTAAAATTATAGTTTTTTCACTTTCAGGTCTATATACACTTGCTACTTTTTTTAGTATGCAAAGACATATTTTTACGCAAACCACAGTTATTTGAAATCTTTGCATTTTTATGTGTTTATGAAATAATACAATATTTTTCAAGGGATTCGAAAGTTGTGCACTTTGATAGCCGAAACCTGGGTTATTGTATGTGAACACTCGATCAGTTGATCGATATTCGAAAACCCAAACCAAAAAAATTTTTTATATGAAGAGACTATTAGGGTTAAAGTGGGAAAAGAAGTTATCTGTTTACCTTTGTTTGTATTCAGATCCCAAAATTTAAAGGCTCTGTTTTAAAAATGCAGTTATATGTACGCACGGGAATTTAAATCGCATGCCACAAATTTATAGTGACATAGGTATCCCAAGACTGGCTCCACTTCACCCAATAAGAAGATAAAGACGCTGACTACCAATTTATATTAGCAAAAAGTAGAAAGCAAAGAAACGATATTCGGCTAGATGACTCCGTTTGGAATCAATTTGTAACAAATAGCAATTTGAAATTAATTGCGTAACAAATAACATGTGTGAGGAATTAAATGATAAAAATCTGATTTTACCGTTTTTGTCGATCTTAAGAGGACATTCGAGACCATAGATCAAGGGATTTTATTAAATAATGAATTAAAATTGGTATACAAAATAATGAGCTAGATTGGTTTAAGAGTCGCGATCAGGTCATCAATTTCTGATAAAATTGATGTCAGGATTGAGCTGCCCCAAGACATAGTTTCGGCATCAATTTTGTTTAATATTTACATTAACGATATTGCATTTATACTCCAATATAGTACCATCAAGCTGTTTGCTGATGACGACCATTAATCATGACCAGCGGGACTAACGTAACTGACATCCAACTTAAGTTTCAATCGGACCTAGATTCGCTTTATGATCGGCTATGTACAAATAGATTCAAATTAAATATTGACAAAACTCAATACATGGTCATCTCTAAAAACGAGAAATTAATGTTGGAAAATTTTACAATAAATAACGTCGAAATAGAAAAAATAGATAAAACAGGTATTCTGATTGATGAGAAATTAAAGTTCAACGATCACATTGATCGTTTCACCTTGGGAAAAATAGCGAAAAAATTTGATTTATGAAGAAAACTTACAAATATTTAAGTAAACACTACAAAATACGGGTGTATAGATCGGTTATTGAGCCACATTTCATTCACTGTTCAAAAATTTTTTTCATTATGAAAGATTCACAAGTCGACAAATTGCAAAACATGCAAAATAAGGCGATGCGTTTCATCCTCAATAAGCTTTACGAATGTGAATGCGTTTAAAAACATGCTAAATTCCCTCAATTGGCATAGTGTCAAGCAACAATTTTTCTATACGATGAAGTTTATAAATAATCTAATGACTTATTACCCGAATATTTGAGCACCAATATAGTTGTAGTTTCTAATACATATAGTGCAGCGTTCGGGGAACCGGGGGAGTAAATTACCCCAAACGGGGTAAAATGAAATTTTTGGGGGAATTGATGTCTACAACAAAGTAAACGAATACTTCAATGCACAAAGTTTAAATGGGAAAACTGTATTTCTGTATCTACTGTATCTGATGACTAGTTATGAGAAATATGCAAAAGAGAGGAAATTAGACATCCGAACTGTACTTCGTGCTTGTTTATCAATTTTGAGAGAGTTGCCACTAGCACGAAATAAAGATTTTATTTTTGCTATTTTGTGTATTTTTATTAATATATTGATACACATCGTACATTACGTACTTTATTTCCCCGTTAACCTAGTTCTTAATTGTTATTACCAGGCATTTGATACTAATATAAGCATTTGATAATAATCCTAATTGTTTTCCAGTCATTTAATGAACAATAAACATTAAATTTATAAGCAATACGTGCATTACATAAAATGTATAATATTTGTCCCTCAATTGCTTGACTTAATCATATTTTATTAACAGGAATTCAATTATCGGAATTTTTGACAGACCATAATATTAAATATGTGACACCTTTGTTGAATATGAGAAATACTAAGTTGCAAAGAAAATACAAATAAACAAATATATAAAAGAAACAAATTTTGTCGAGTGAGTACGAATTAGTGCTGCCTGCGCCAAGCGAATAAATATATACGAATCGTACGGACGGCAAAGTGTTAAAATACTTGTGTCAGTTAATGTAAACTTTCAGTTACAATATGGAAAAATACAATGCAACGTTCTGGACGATAATGCAACTATACGCAGAGTGTTTGCGGTTAAGCAGAAGCAGGCGCTGGGGTGGTCGCCTAAATGCCCAGGATCGCTTTGCTAATGGACACTTTAAAAGTATTTCTTGAAATAAAAAAATCAATTTTTCATTAGCATCAGAGTGACCAGTGTACGAGTGACCAGCGTCCAGTGTACGATCTGCTGCTAAATCTGATCCGGCCTCATTTAGAAAAGCCCAGAAAAATTATTGGTGCCGAAGAGCGATTATGCACAACGCTGAAGTAAGTTAGCGCATACTCACTTATGAGCTATCTCCTAAACTTTTAGTAAATAAAAAACATTTGTTTAGGATATAGCTACATTACACTTGAAGAGATGCGATGTGGCAGCACGGCTGGACTATCAATAAACGCCAGTTATGAAAATATTAAAATAATTTTAAGTTTAATATTTGGTTAAGTTTGGTAAAGTTCGTATCAAGTGTCGCGATGAGTAAAAATGCACACAGAAACCCCATGTAAGGATAGGGTTTTGCCAGTTCTTAACTAGCTCTTAAGGCAAGCAATCCTTTAAAATTAATCAATTCACTACATACATATAATATAAGTTAACAGAGTACTGCAAGTTAACAGAGTACTGCATGTTAATAGAGAACCGCATTATCCAGATCTGTATCTATCTGGCATTCCATTCACAGCAACAAGATTTGCCAAGTTTGACACTCTGCATCCATAAAAAAGAGAATAGCATAAAAAGAAGAACCGTTTCAACATTATAAAAGAGAATCGAAACAATCTTTTAGAAGAAGAGCTGCGGCTGACAAGCGAGTTAAATCGCCCTGTGCCATTCATCGTGTGCAATTCAACTTGTAAGATTTATTTCAAAGTGTAATATATGGAATAATTCTTATGCAGAAGTTTTGCCACCATGTTTTTTTATCAAACGAAAGGAAATTCAACAATTCTATTAACTTATACAAGCACTTAACTTTGAGAAACAAAAGCATGTGAATAAATATTCTTTATACGTACCTCAAATTTATGGATATAAAGATTCACTACAGAGTAGTGAATATATATATATATATATATATATATATATATATATATATATATATATATATATATATATATATATATATATATATATATATATATATATATATATATATATATATATATATATATATATATATATATATATATATATATATATATATATATATATATATATATATATATATATATATATATATATATATATATATATATATATATATATATATATATATATATATATATATATATATATATATATATATATATATATATATATATATATATATATATATATATATATATATATATATATATATATATATATATATATATATATATATATATATATATATATATATATATATATATATATATATATATATATATATATATATAATATATATATATATATATATATATATATATATATATATATATATATATATATATATATATATATATATATATATATATATATATATATATATATATATATATATATATATATATATATATATATATATATATATATATATATATATATATATATATATATATATATATATATATATATATATATATATATATATATATATATATATATATATATATATATATATATATATATATATATATATATATATATATATATATATATATATATATATATATATATATATATATATATATATATATATATATATATATATATATATATATATATATATATATATATATATATATATATATATATATATATATATATATATATATATATATATATATATATATATATATATATATATATATATATATATATATATATATATATATATATATATATATATATATATATATATATATATATATATATATATATATATATATATATATATATATATATATATATATATATATATATATATATATATATATATATATATATATATATATATATATATATATATATATATATATATATATATATATATATATATATAT
>OZ016505.1:30133976-30175187 GCA_963966595.1 Physocephala rufipes
ATATATATATATATATATATATATATATATATATATATATATATATATATATATTATAATATATATATATATATATATATATATATATATATATATATATATATATATATATATATATATATATAAATGTATAAAAAAATATATATAAAAAAATATAAAAAATATATAAAAATATTAGAGAGTGATACACAAACGATTCAGATGAAGTTATTTATTACACTGAACTATGTATGCTTCTTAGTATGTATACTTAGTATGTACAAATATAAAAGAACATTTGGGTTGCCATATCAATATATAAAATTCTAACAATCTTCGCCTCAATTCAAATGCGGTGTTATAATAATTAACGAATTCATTTAGTTTTGTATTTAAATTCAATTTCACAATTTTTAAATTAGTAATTAATAAAAAAAAACAGTTACTGAATTCATGAATATGATTTCTTATTTAGAACAAAAATTTAGTTTCAAAAGTTTGCAAAACATGTTATGTTTTTCTTTTGATAAATTTTTCGTAAATATGTCGGCTAAGTTGTCTTCTGAGGATACGTATTTAATTTCCAATTCACCAAGTAGATATTTTTCCCGAATGTAATGAAACTTGATGTCAATGTGTTTGCTTCTTTTATGGACGATTGGATTTTTAACCATAAATTGTGCTCCTTGGTTATCGCAATACATTGAAGTAGGTTTCATTATCCAAGTGTAGCAATTTAATTCAGTTAACAAACTACGATGAAACGAGACTTCTCGTGCCCCTTGACTCATGGCGATGTATTCCGCCTCCATTGAGCTTAGTGCCACTACGCTTTGTTTCTTGGCCTCCCAAGTAATTGGACTATCACCAAAAAATAGGACAAATCCGCTATAAGATTTCCTGTCTGTTGAATCCGAGCCCCAGTCGGCGTCTGTGTAGCAAACTAAATCATTATTCTTTCTGTATGTTAACACACCTTTTGGGTTTCCTTTAAGGTATCTTAATACATGCTTTGCTGCAGAGTAATGTTCCTTATGCGGATGGCTATTGAACTGCGATAGCTTCGATACTGCGAAAGATATATCGGGCCTTGATATAATTGCTAAATATGTCAAGCTTCCGATCAGTGCCTGATACTCTTTTACGTTGAAACCGTTGCAATTTTTGTCATCGCATTTTGTCAGTACTGTTCCCAAAGAAAAAGGTGTTGAAGCCGGCTTACATTCTTGCATGTCCCGCCTATTTACCAATTCAGTTACATAATTATTTTGATGCATTGAAATTTCTCCTCGCTGACCGTCACGCTCGATTTCCATTCCCAAATAATATTTTATAGGGCCACGATCTTGAATCTCTACATGAGAACTAATTGCTAATATAATATCTTTTAAATTTGATTCTGAAGTGCACGCCAAAATGATGTCTACATAAACAGCAATTATATTTATTTCATTGTTTTCTATAAGTTTATATACACAATTGTCTGTTTTACACCGTTCGAAACCTATTTTCAACAATATATTGTTAATTTTGACATTCCAATCTCTGCCAGCTTGCTTTAGACCATACAGCGATTTTCTTAATTTACAAACTTTATGTGGGTATCTTTCATTTACAAATAATTCTGGTTGATGCATAAATACTTCCTCTTTCAATTCACCATTCAAATACGCTGATACTATATCTATGTGGTGAACAAGTAATTTATATTGTACTGAAATTGACAATATTAGACGAATTGTGGAATGTCTGACCACGGGTGCATATGTATTAAAATAATCCACATTTTGTCTTTGTGAGCAGCCTAAGGCTACTAGACGTGCTTTATATTTTTCTAGTTTACCGGCTGAGTTGTATTTTGTGGAAAAAACCCATTTGCAACCTATCACGTTTTTTCCTGCCGGGCAATCAATTAAAGTCCACGTTCTGTTTTTCATTAATGCATCATATTCTACTTGCATAGCATTTTTCCATTTTTGTCTTTCCTCTGAGTTTAAAATATCCGTAACACTCAGTGGCTTCGTCTGTATAGAATTTAAAGTTTCTAATGCATTTAATTTATATAGTTTCCTCGGTCTTCCAATTTTTCAAATTCTCAATAACTTTGGCCTACCTCTTTTACGTTTTTCACCTACAATTTTGGGCGTTTCAGGTGCTTCTTCAGACGAAATCTCAGCGTCATCTTCTTCCGCTGGTGACATTTTTATAGTAATTTTTTCGGTAGCCGGTCTGGTTTGTTGTGTTTCGGATGATGTTTCATCAACAGTTCCCTCGATTTCAGGTTCAACATCAACTATGTCGGCGGTGAATTTATCATTTGAAAGAACATCTGTGCAAAAATAATCTTTCTGTGTTTCTGTTGTATTTGGACTATTCTCTAAATATGAATCTTCAAAGAAAATTACGTCTCTTGATAAAATAATGTTTTTATTTTGTTGGTTATATAGCCTATAAGCTTTTGCCTGATCAGCATATCCAACGAAGATTAGTTTTTGTCCTTTCGGTTCAAATTTTGAAAGTCCTGGTCTCTTTATTAATGCCACAGCTTTGCAGCCAAAAACACGAAAATATGATACAGATGGCTTTCTTCCAAACCATCTCTCATAAGGCGTTTGGTTACCTAGAATCTTAGACGGCGAACGATTTCTTATATAAGACGCTGTGCTTACTGCTTCAGCCCATAGATTTTGAGGTAGATGTGCATCACTTAGCATACACCTAGCCATTTCAACCAAAGTACGGTTTGCTCTTTCCGCAATACCATTCTGTTCTGGCGTGTAACAAACTGTTCGCTGATGGAGAATCCCATTCGTTTTCAAAAAAATTTTCAAATATATTGTTGTATTCTAAACCGTTATCGGTACGAATGCACTTTATTTGGCAACCAGTTTGTTTTTCAACGATTTCTTTAAATGTTTTAAATACTGCAAGAACATCAGATTTCTGCCTAATAAAATATGTTTTGGTATAACGGGAAAAATCATCAATTAAGGTCATGAAATACAATTTTCCACCTTGGGAGCTCATTCGCATTGGTCCACATAGATCGCTATGTACCAAATCTAGTAAGCCTTTGCTATGAATATTTGCATATGTATTGAATGATTTACGTGTGATTTTGCAAGTCGCGCATATTTCACAAAACAAATTTGTTGGTAGATTTACCTTTATTCCTCGAACCATCTCAGTTTTAGACATCAAGCATAAGTCTTTCATATTGAGATGTCCGAACCGTCGATGCCAAATATTAGACTTTTTGCTGGATACTGAAAATAAACATTCATTTTTCCCTTGAATTTGTGCAGAGAATATACCTTTATTATGCTTAGCTGTTATAATAATTTTGTTGTCTTTTGTTTTTACCTTTGCACCATTCTCATCGAAATGAGCACAGTTACCATTTGCGATTATTTTATACACCGATAAAAAATTAGAATGTAAATCTGGTACATATAATACGTTTTCTAATTTGATATTTTCATATGCAGACCTTAAAAATATATCTCCAATGCCTTTGGTCATAACATTCTCTCCTGAAGCAAGAATAACTTTTTGCGAATATTTCTTTAATGAACTAAACAATTTTTGGTTATTACATATGTGCGATGAAGCTCCACTATCCAGAATCCACATATCTTTCTTTTCTCCTTCTTCGCATAGGCTGAGTACAACAGGTGTTTTATTTTCAATATCTTGTTTTTTATTAAGCTTCCAACAGTTAGCTTTTACATGTCCCCTCTTTCCGCAACCATAGCATTTTACTTTGCGGTTATTCGTCTGAGTGTAATATCGCCGCCCTATTTTTTCACTATTCTTCTTTTCCTTTGCTGAAAATACATTTTCACCTTCCGTTATATTTTTTTCTTCTAGTCGGCGTTCCTCTTCCATAATCTTTACTTTTATAATTTCAATACTCGGCAAATTGTCTCGACTTTCAATTGCTACAACAAATGAGTCCATTTCTTCGGGCAAACTGCATAACAACAAGATTGCCAACAAATCCTCTGGTACATCCACCGATATTTCTTTTAAACTATCAACTATCGTGGAAAAATCATTAATTTGCGGAGCAAATTTTTGGCTACTCTTTATTTTGAATCTTATTAGCCTTTTAAAAAGGTTCACTTTACGAGCAGGACCATCTGCGTTATACAATCCATTTAGCACCTCCCAAGCAGATTTTGCCGTTTGGCAATTTTTAATATGTATCAATTCCGAAGATTTCACACTAAGTAAAATAGTGGCCAGAGCCTTTTGATCCGATGTATACCATTTGGCTTTCACCTCTGCTGCATCAGATTCATTGCAACTTTTTAACACCACGTTCCACAGATCTAATGTTATCAATAAGCTTTTCATTTGGACTGACCATGTACTATAATTATCGTTCGATAACTTTTCAATTTGTGCATAAGAGCTCGCCATAATTAATTTTATTCCTTTTTTTCTTTTTTCTTTAAAAAATTTATATCGACCAACGACTTAAAGAACAAATTACACGTGGCTCTGGGCCCATAACCTTTATTAGAGAGTGATACACAAACGATTCAGATGAAGTTCTTTATTACACTGAACTATGTATGCTTCTTAGTATGTATACTTAGTATGTACAAATATAAAAGAGCATTTGGGTTGCCATATCAATATATAAAATTCTAACAAAAAAAATATATACATATATAAAAAATTATGATAAGATAATAGGGAAAATAAAAACCGAACAAAACAAAAGTAAAACAAATCATAATACAATAGATTAAAATATAACCAAATAGACCAAAAACAACAATAATAATATAAAACAGAATAAAATCAACTGCAAATATAATGATCAAAGGAAGAAACAATAATGATTAATAAGCCAAAAGAATATGTATATGTATGTACATAGTACACCAATATACACCCTCTTCAATCAAAAGTGGAACAAATTAACCAACATCACAAAGTCCAGAACAGGAGTCAACACACATAGCATAACACATTCGGAAAAGAAACAACCCACATCCACCCAAAAAACAAAAAAGAAAAAACAAAAAAGAAGAAGAAAAAATCACCAATTGTATTTACATGCGCATATGTATTTTTATATGCCCACCAAAAAATGAACCCCACACACCTTTTACAGTACACCAACATACACCCCCTTCAATCAAAAGTGGAGCAAAACAACCAACATCACAAGGCTCAGAACAGGAGTCAACATACATAGCATCACATATTCGTATAAAGAAACAATCCACATCCACCAAAAGAGGGAAAAAAATCACCAATTGTATTTACATACGCAAATGTATTTATATGCCCACCTAAAATGTACCCCACACACCTTTTACAGTACACCAGCATACACCCCCTTCAATCAAAAGTGGAGCGAATAAACCAACATCACAAAGCTCGGAACAGAAGTCAACATACATAGCATCATATATTCGTATAAAGAAACGATCCACATCCACCAAAAGAGGGAAAAAAATCACCAATTGTATTTACATGCGCAAAGGTATTTACATGCCCACTAACTGTGCGCTGTTTGCATATGTGATTGATATGGATAATGCCTAATTTTACTTATGCACCGTGAGCTCAAAAACAGATAAGGTCTAAGCCAAGCCAGCCCCATCTCCAAGACCCAGACCGACCCTGAAAACCCATCAAAAAAAAAAGCCCAGATGACCTCCGACTCCAAACACAAAACTCCCACACGCTATTGCAACACACCAACGTACACGCCCTGTTTTAAAACAAAGAAAAACAAAAACCAACATTACAATGCTCGGTACAAGAAACAACTAACCTAACATCACATACTCTAATAAATAAACAATACACATCCACCAAAAGTAGGATTACTTTAAACAATTGTATTTTCACATACGTTAGATTGGCACATTTTCAATTACATGCATTAATTACATCACAAAAAAATCAATAAAAAATTTGTTACAGTAACGTTGAAAATATAGATACAGATATATAGATATAGATGTAACATATAAAGGTACAAATATAGATATGAACATGTATATAGGCATGATACATAGATATGTAGAATATATAAATATAAACGTGGATATAAGTATAAAACAGGAATTTTAAGTGTGAATGTGAACAAGAATATCTAAATATACAGGTGTAGCTATATGGCTATATGGATATATAAATGAAGTGATAAACATGTAAAGTGTAGATATGTGCGTGGATATATAAGTGTAGGTATTCGAAAATTCAAAAAAGAAAATATGTTCAAATATAAAGCGCTGCTGCGATGGGAGGCTGACAGGAGGACCACACGATGCTGCAGTGTCATCAGATGAAGGTTTGGCATGGATTCGCTGCGGGAGTGGACCGGAGGGGAGCCCGGGGAGGTGGCGCATGCACCGTGAAATCAACACCGGCGACTGGCGATCGTCCGTCGCCGTTGTGGCTTGCCAATGGGCCTCCTGTGGACTGTCTCCCGCCTCTGCCCGCACACCGGCCTTCCTCGCGCCTGACCGGCTGGCTAGCGCCTTTGTCCATGGACCGGCCCGCCTGTAACGCCATCTTCCGCTGTATCATCCGCCGCTCAAGGCAAAAAAACAGATCTAAAAAATAATAATAATTAATAAATAAAATAAAACAAAAGAAAATAAAATAATAAATCCAAAAGTGCCACTTGCTTGTCACCCGCCGCACACCCGTCCAGGTGACCTATGGCTCCGCTCGTCGACGGACCCACTTCTTCCACATGTTTCCGTTTTGTCGACCAGTGTCACCATGAAAAACCTGGGAAAACAGAAAAACGCAAGAACATCAACATTAAAAAACAACAGAAAAACATACCCTATCCCAGGAATACAATCCCAGCCGCTTAAAGATGAGGGATTGCCACGACGGTCCATGTTTAGTGGTGATCCGGCTGGCCGGGAGTAGTGGGAAGTCCATGTGAGGCCGAAAAAGTGGAGAAATCGCATCGGCGGGCTGCTAGAGATGGGATCGTGATATTGATGGAGCGGCAGCCATGGTGGTCGTTGGGCGGAACACCATCCGGAGAGGTGGGCAGTGCTCGGCTGACCCTGCTGCCTCCTCGCCATTTTGGAGCCTAGCACGTCCTCTTCTGTCACAACAGATAGACAGAAAAATTTCACAATTACCTATTCACAATGATAAAAAAATGTTCATAATTACCTATTCACAATGGTAAAAACAGGTAAAGGTGATAACACACTCCGCTCATGTACACTAAAAAGGAAATGACACGTAAGAATAACGAACAAGTAGGAAAATTAGAAATAGTACAAGAACAAGGGGTTAATAATAATTGTAAAATATATAAAAAGAAAGTAACTGGGAAAGAAAAAAAGGGAATAATAATAATAACAAAAAGGAAAAGTAAAAAGTAAATAAAAGAAAAGAAAGAAAGAAAGAAAGGAAAGAAAGAAAAGAAAAGTAAGAAAAGAAAGGGAATAAAAAAAGGGAAAATGAAAATAAGAAAAAGGAAAAGAAAAAAAGGGAAATAAGGAGAACAAAGAAAAAGAGAAAAGTTGAAAATAAAAAATAAAAAAATAAAACTAAAAAGGAAAAATAAGTAAGGTAAAAAAGAAGAAGGAGTAATAAGTGTAAAAGAGGAAAAAGAGGAAAAGGAGGGAAAATATAAAGGAATTAGATAAAGAAAGAAAAAGAAAAAGGAAGGAAGAAGGAAAGGAAGGAATAAAGAAAAAAGAAAGAAAAAGGAAAAAGTAAAAAGGAAAAATGGGAAGGGAAGTAGTAAGAATTGTAAAGAAAGTTATACAAAAGGAAAAAGAAAAAGAAGAAAAGAGAAAAAAGAAAAAAGAAAAAAAGCAAAGAAGGGAAGAGGAAAAATAGAAAAAATAGAAAAAAGGCCTTATGGTATCTCGCCATCTCCGCCACGAGAAGGGTCCACCGGCAAACAGGGCAAGCCAATCACTGAAAATAGAAAATAATAGAAAATAGTGAATAACAGCAAACAATACTGAAAACTCTTTAATAATATTGACACTGGTCAACAACAGGATAAACACAAAACAATTATGAAAGGAATCTTCCATAGAAAATCACCAAAAACTAACACTAACTTACCATAATTTAAGCAAAATACTTACTCCGCAGATTCACCAGACCACCAGACTTCACGCGTCTCACGCTCTCCTTGGTAATCAAAGAGAGATACGGAGGTATCGCCTCCACTACTTCACCCGCATCGCACTCCACACCCAACTCACGATACAACGCCTTGTATAAGAACAAACGTGCACCTGCCGTAAGTTCACCCATCCGGGACAGCTCCACATAGCTCCTACTTACTACATGGCCGGGATAAGCCTCTATATGACGGGAAACTATTGACTGACTATCACCAAACACCCCTGTCACTAAAAGAGAGGGGCTACCCTCACCTGTTATGAGAAAAACTTTGCCACAGGCACGGCAATTAGTCGCCAACACATGCACCAGGGGGGACAAAGGCAAATTCGTGGTAAGACCCGGTAAACCACGACCAGCAAGCGACATTTTTAAACGTAAAAACAGTGAGTCAGCCTTGCTAAATAAGGGAACCCCCAGCTTCAACCCACCACACAATAACCGCACTAGGCCAACTAGATCCTCACAACAATATCTCATGGACTTTGGACATAACTGGGACGACATAGACACCTTTCCACCAATCGAGGACCCACCCAACATACAACCGTGAGGACCATGCGGAAGATGCACAGGACACGTGACTGGTGGAACCCCAGTACCTGACACCACTTTTGACATTGCTGACAACTTTACACAAACACACTGACCAACACCACCACTGGCCCCTTTGGGTAAAAACCTCCCTTGTCTCTTGGGTTGACGTAGCCTGGAAACACCGGTGAATGAAAAGCGCTCCAGGAACTTCGCCAACACTAACCTTCTCTCCGACAGATCGTCCCGACTAACAGGTAGTATCAGGTTGACTGCGGACCAACTCGAACCGTAAGCGGTCCATCTCACCCACCAACATTAAAGTAAAAACCTCGGACACGAACACATTAGGATATGCGTTAGCGGACAACTGTTCTTCTACCATAAATAGATCCAAAAACAGGAACCTATTAGATGTGCGCACTAATACGCGACGTATAAAGGACATGGCGGTTGATTTCTTCCAACTATATTTATCCCTTGACAGATAATGAATCATCCGAAGGGATGACATCGGCTTCACATATGTCTTAAAAAACAATGTAGTTGTACCACGGACCAACTGAACATCGAGGAAAGATATACAAGGCTCACATGACAATAAGCCAGGTACACTTAACTCGGGGGCACTATACATCTCTTTCTCTACTGTCAGGGCTAAGCCTGTATAAGTCTGGAAATCCCCCTTGAAATCAACAATGAACTCTTCTGGCATATAGACCAAGAAGTCATCAACATATTTCCAGTAATAGACTATTTGATACCGATCAAAAAGGAAATCCCTGTATAGCTGCAAATTGTAATCCAGCATAATCGTGGCCAGTAAACCTGAATCACAGGCACCTTGGGGCAAGCCACGCAACTGACGATACACAACCCCGCCATAACGAAAAAAATTTGCATCATAGAAGCAGAGCGAAATCATCCGCAAGAGCAATTTCCCATCTAACAGACAATTAGCCCTAAAAAAATCAGTATCGAACAACTTACCCAAACAAGCCATTATTTGGTCACGATCCATGTTAGTGTACATATCCACAATGTCAAATTTCACAAAACGGTACCCCGGACAGACTAACATGCCCCTCAATTCCCCCACAGCTCTGTCAACACTGTCTACATTTGCCTCCACAAAATGCGCCCCAACACATCGCGCAGCACCACACTTACGACCTTTTGCACACAATAAGTGTACCAATTACGGGTACACACAATTGGACTGCACGGCATGTCAGGCTTATGGGTCTTAATAGATCCATACAAATATGGCAACTGTACCGAACGACCATTAGGAAAATTTTGCAAAGAAGCCGCCAATTTGGAAGGAACAATATACCTCCTTGTACAAACTTCACCCCGAGATAGGGAAGCCGTGCCACCATCGACGCGACCAGATGGCACAGACACTGAGCTAGAAGGCTTCGCGTATTTATTAAAAATAACCCCGAACTGATACCTTAAAATTATAAATTTATTCTCGATCGATCGAGGATTAAAAACACCCTCACCTAAACCATACACACCGCGATTGACACAACCAGTCACCCAATCTCCCATTTTCGAATTATACTGGTCGCAGGACATTAAAACGGTACTCTTTGACTTATCGGACTGCACAAGGACTATGGACTGATGCTTTGCCAGAAACTGCTCAGTCTGAGCGTACATGTGATGCAGTGCGCGCAAGGATGCAGACGAACCTGAATGAGTTTTTACCAATTTTGAGAATGCGTCGAAAATGTCAGAATAATATAAGCGTAAAATACCCTGAGGTATTTGCCTCTGAAAGCTCCTACGTGCATTCTCCTCCGCACACTCCATCACATACTGAACATGCTGGCACAGGTCGGTAATAGTGGGCACGTGGCAATAAGCCAGGTACACTTAACTCGGGGGTACTACACATCTCTCTCTACTGTCAGGGCTAAGCCTGTATAAGTCTGAAAATCCCCCTTGAAATCAGCAATGAATTCTTCTGGCATATAAACCAAGAAGTCATCAACATATTTCCAGTAATAGACAATTTGATACCGATCAAAAAGGAAATCCTTATATAACTGCAAATTGTAGTCCAGCATAATTGTGGCAAGTAAACCTGAATCACAGGCACCTTGGGGCAAGCCACGCAACTGACGATACACAACCCCACCATAACGGAAAAAATTTGCATCATAGAAGCAGAACGAAATCATCCGCAAGAGCAATTTCCCATCTAGCAGACAATTAGCCCTAAAAAAATCAGTATCGAACAACTTACCCAAACAAGCCATTATTTGGTCACGATCTATGTTAGTGTACATATCCACAATGTCAAATTTCACAAAACAGTACCCCGGACAGACTAACATGCCCCTCAATTCCCCCACAGCTCTGTCAACACTGTCTACATTTGCCTCCACAAAATGCGCCCCAAACACATCGCGCAGCACCACACTTACGACCTTTTGCACACAATAAGTGTACCAATTACGGGTACACACAATTGGCCTGCACGGCATGTCAGGCTTATGGGTCTTAATAGATCCATACAAATATGGCAACTGTACCGAACGACCATTAGGAAAATTTTGCAAAGAAGCCGCCAATTTGGAAGGAACAATATACCTCCTTGTACAAACTTCACCCCGAGATAGGGAAGCCGTGCCACCATCGACGCGACCAGATGGCACAGACATTGAGCTAGAAGGCTTCGCGTATTTATTAAAAATAACCCCGAACTGATACCTTAAAATTATAAATTTATTCTCGATCGATCGAGGATTAAAAACACCCTCACCTAAACCATACACACCGCGATTGACACAACCAGTCACCCAATCTCCCATTTTCGAATTATACTGGTCGCAGGACATTAAAACGGTACTCTTTGACTTATCGGACTACTATTTGACAATGTCAAATACAAATCCACAATCCAAAAGAAGAAAACCTGCCCCCAGCACCCCTATAAACTCCTCAAATATCTGACTGTAAAATAGACGCATAAAACCCTCAGGCTTATCCTGATCCGCACCAACCGCATCATGCAATGTAACCATATGGTCACACAAATCCACCAAAGTGGTCACATGAAGTGGTACAAAACGAGGACCAAAACTTAGCAACGTACCTACAGCTTGAGGAACGTCGAGAGACGTCAAATTTAGAAAACCACCCACAAGAGGGGGAGGGAACACAACATACTGTGCGGCCAGATCTTCCAACTCCTCTGCCTGGTCCAGCAAGCGCCACATTTGCCCTGCCTGCCTCCGCGACGATGTATCCACAGCACCTCCAGCTGCACGAGATGTGCTGGGTGCCTGGTGAGGCTCCTCTTGTCCAGTGGAGACGTGTGCATTTGACCTCAGTGGTTCCAAAACGGTTATTCCGGCACATCTACCAGCAAAAAACTAACAAACAAAAACACTCTAAAAAACCTTTTCGACTTCATATCATAAAATAAAAAAACAAATAAACCACACACCACAGACACAGCCATAACATGAACGAAACAGCGACACACATTTGTGCACAGAAATGTTTCTACTGACAAAAAACAAAGGAAAACATCAAAAGCTTACTTATAAATAAATTTAACATACATTTAATACAATAAAATATTATTAATAAGATGGAGGAATCATAAAAATACAGACAAAAATACGCCTAGAAAATTAAAAAACAACATAAATCACCAAAACATTCAAAACAACATCAAAAACCCAAAAACACACAAGAAGACACAAGAAAGATTTCAATATAACTTGATTTATTTAAAATAAAACCACAAATCAATTAATATGTCAATTAATAAAAAGATACTAAATAATTTCTTAAAAGAGAGACGTCTAAAAACTCACAACATGAATGAACATACATTCATCACGACTCTCTCATAGCTAAACAAAAACTGGTCACGAATCCCTACCAGACACCAAAACCACAAAATACTAGAAACACATAGCTCTAAAATACGGGAAATGCTGACACATGCACTGCCCTATTCCTCCTTAACATAAAAAGACACAAAGCACGTTTAAAAACATAACAAGAAACTTACCGCACACTGCTTGCTACCACAGATTATCCACGTATTTCAAGAAGATGTTACTCATCAATTTGCACACTGGTATATTCCAATAAACCGACACTATAAAAGTTTAAAAATTGGATGATTGTAACACGAAGATATATTTAAAATTTTCAAAAGCTCGGTCCATTAAATTTTAGACACTTAGAACCCACCACAATATGATTGAACGGAAAAACCCACACAATTGGATTGGTCTTATTATTGGGTTTATATATTATCTTTTTAGAAGTTGTAACTAAGAATATCCAAGGAAATATTGGGTAAAATCAAGTTTAAATCTGTAAACTGCTTAGATAGCTCACTGAACTTCCACTCGCATAGAGGTCGATTAGAAACTAAAAGCCGTTAAAAATGCAAGCCCTAGAACCTTTAAATAAAAGACAGACAATCACACACACACACAATACACAGAAACATAAACAAAAGACAAACCAAAATGAACAAACTAGACACAATATACAAGAAAATTATTTACTTGTCATTTTTGGTTTGTAGACAAACCGGTTTCGGCGATATGCCATCCTCAGTGTCTTTTTCGTTCTGGTCAGTATTCGTTGATTCAGTCTCTTTTATAGTCAGGTGGCTGCGTCTTGTCTGCGTGATTTAGTTGCCGTCGTTGGTCTACGTGACTGCATGCTGCTTTTTTACAGGTAGGTGATGTGCAAACCGGCGGGCTTATCGCTAATTATTTGTTGATCCGTTTTTATCGTAGGCACCTAGGTGAGCATTATTACGGGTTTCGATGGGAAGGTAGAAGTCCGTTATCCTTGGTTTCTTTCTTAAGGCTTTGACCTGCGTTTCTGTATTTATTATCTTATTGCTGTTCTTGTTCTGCTTTTTGTATAATAATTTTAGGGGCTCAAATATTACGTCTGATGGAGTATTTGTTTGTTCGTTTATTATCCTCCCGTCGAAGGTTTTCTGCTTGTAAATTTCCATGTTTTCTAACACATTCAGCAAAGGACGGCGGCTGAATGTGTTAGAAAACATGGAAATTTACAAGCGGAAAACCTTCGACGGGAGGATAATAAACGAACAAACAAATACTCCATCAGACGTAATATTTGAGCCCCTAAAATTATTATACAAAAAGCAGAACAAGAGCAGCAATAAGATAATAAATACAGAAACGCAGGTCAAAGCCTTAAGAAAGAAACCAAGGATAACGGACTTCTACCTTCCCATCGAAACCCGTAATAATGCTCACCTAGGTGCCTACGATAAAAACGGATCAACAAATAATTAGCGATAAGCCCGCCGGTTTGCACATCACCTACCTGTAAAAAAGCAGCATGCAGTCACGTAGACCAACGACGGCAACTAAATCACGCAGACAAGACGCAGCCACCTGACTATAAAAGAGACTGAATCAACGAATACTGACCAGAACGAAAAAGACACTGAGGATGGCATATCGCCGAAACCGGTTTGTCTACAAACCAAAAATGACAAGGAATGACGGAAATTCGTTCCACAACACAACAATTTCATACCCTGTCGGAAAAATATATCAAAATCAAAAATTATTTACATCTAATATATATATGTATGTGTATATATATATGTGTACAAGAATGGGCATATGCACTCAGACACAGTTCTCACAGACTTGGCCAAAAAAGACTAGTCACACAAACCAATTAATAAACAATTAGCCGCACACACACAACCCAGTAAAAATCAACACCTCATGACATACTATGAGAAACAAATAAATCAACGCAAAGAAGTAAACAATACCTTATTAGAAGACAGCACCCATCCCTCCTAGTCACCATTCTGACCAAAAGGAAATAATAGACGCGGACAGGGAAGTAAACGAGACAACAACAAAAACACCCACCAAGCACATAAACATATAAAGATACTAAGTTATCACATAAAAAATCCAGCAGAAAGGTAAAGTTATAACCTTCCACTATTGTAACATTGCAATAATAATATAATAACAAAATGTAATAATATAGCAGCCAAGATACACGATAAAAAAACACACACCCTAAGTATAGTAGACATATAATAAGTTAACATTATCAATCCAACCATTTATTTATTTATTTATTTCATTTATCTCTTATATATAATACTATATAATAACACACACTAAAATAAAACAAAAACCAGCAAATTTATCCATGTTAACGCACCACACGCAGTTTGTCGCTTCCTCTTTCGGCTTCGTCTCATTTTTGCTACAGGATGATTAGACTAATGAATAGAGTAACCTAACCCAATGAATAATCACGGAACTGATTAGAAAAACAATAACAGATAAAGGATATAAAGGATGAGTCATCAGGTAGAGCAAGCGTAAAGTGTATGTGTGTATATATATGTTTGTACATATGCGTGTGTATGTGTATGTATATATACACGTATGTATGTGTATATGTACGTGTATGTGTGTGTGTGTGGGTGTATGTGCATGGGAGATGATAGAGGAAACATTGTACACGTGTTTGTGTACATGTGTATGTGTGTGAGAACGTAGGCAGGTGCAGGTGGATGCGTGTATGTATGTGTATATGAAAGATATATATAGAAGGATAAAGAAAAAAGTCTGAGGGGGATCATATATTCTAAAGAAAAAGACAAAGTAAAGGAAGAGTAAGAGCAAAACACATCTGACAGACAGACGAACTTGTAAAAACTGAAAGATATCCGAACAGCTGACAGATAAATACAACCAGTAAGAATAACATAATCCAATCCGTATCCAAGCCAAACCACTAGCCCATACCCATCTAGCCCCATTAAAACACAATTTGAATACATGGTTTGTGAGCTTATTTAAAGAATATACATATGTGTGCTTTTTACAGAGTACAAGCAATATCGTTAAAATGAAATATAGAATGAATTGAAATTAAACTAAAGTAACCAAGCTGACCCACAATCCACATCATAATAGAAACAAATTCAACGCAAATGCAGCCTGCCAACGAAACAGGCATATCCCCCATAATTATAAATTATAATTGATAATTCACAATTGATAACAATAATTACCATTACAAGCTTCTCAGCTGAAATACAGCTTTTAGAAATACATTTCACATGACATATTCCATTAAAAATACATAAAAAAACGCATAACAAAAATAAACAAAAAATACAGATCAACCCAAAATTCACTTTCACATCATAAAACAAAGTCACAATACAAACATAATGTCCACGACATTAAACACATTCGACATACTGTGGATACAATATACTGTGGATTTGCACAAATAAAAAATACACATGTTAAAATATACATCCTCCAAAATACATCCCATAAATACACTTTTAATAACAAGTATGTTAACCCAGAATTCACATTACGTTAAAACAGAAATACATTACTAAAAACAAAAAATCTCCAAAAACACAAATTCATATCATATAACTTATAATACTTTCTTATAAAGAAAAACACAAAAAGTACATAAAAACACTTATGTAAGTACAACCTAAGAATACACTCCTAAATCATAAAAAAAATATGCCCGTAATAACAG
The DNA here is from genome assembly GCA_963966595.1 of Physocephala rufipes. Lineage (NCBI taxonomy): Eukaryota > Metazoa > Arthropoda > Insecta > Diptera > Conopidae > Physocephala > Physocephala rufipes. The sequence continues at coordinate 30,150,207 of OZ016505.1, forward strand.
CACAGCTCAATAAAATTAAGAAAAGACCGACACATACACACAAAAAAACCGCTCACAACAACAATATAATAAGTACTATCAGATACACACATAGAAGTCAATCACACAAAACACCAACAACCACACTACGTGTGCAACACAAAAAATTTGCACACAATAGGTACACACTTAGTAAACGACAAAGAAACACAAAACAGCGACACCTATGGGTCATTAAAAAACACATAATCAGATCCACAAATACAATACAACCCATAAGTTCCGGATTTGTCCTCAAAGATGGCGACAGAATCCAAATCTAAAACTCAAGCAATTTAAAAAAATGAAGATTAGCATAAAACCCATCGCAAAGCTCCCGCGAGAATTCTCTAAAAAAACACATTAGAATAAATCTAACACATTAATGACAATTAAGATAAACACAAAAAGCATAAATAGAAAAAAATAAAAACAAAAAACGGAAAAAGTTTCTCAAAAAAACAGAACGAACCAAAATTTTTTTGAAAAAAGATAGGAAAAATGTAAAATGGTGCACAAATAAGCTGTGACCGAATACAAAAAAATTCAGGAAGAAAATAAAAACTAAGAAAAAGAAGAAAGTAAAAGGAAAAAGAAAAAATAAAAAGAAGTAAATAGGCAAAAGGAGAAAGTAAATATGGGAAAAGTAAGAATAAAAGAATAAAAAGTAATAATTAAGAAAAAAGAAAGAGAGTAGATCGTGTATAAAAACCACCCCTAATAAAACCACTACCACCCAGGAAATGCAGATTACACACAAACAAAAAACATGGTCAGAGAGAGAAATAAAAGAAGAGAAAAAACTAACAAGGTAAGAAATCATCTGAATACATCCCTGCATACGCTTATGCACCCCTGTACGTGTGTATATACGTATACACGCACACATGTATAGAAACTAAAGGAACTGTAATAATAAACTAAGAATATAGAGCTAATAAAAAAATGATAAAAAACTTCCATCCTGGGTCATTTTTCTGATTATACAGATGTATGCATTCATATAACATCATATCCGGCAACGGTGAAAATATAATATTCAAAAATAATATGCACGTGAATGCAGATATATGTGGGTCATAGACCGACATGGATCTGCAAACATGAAGTAAAAAATCTTAGAAAATTCTTCTAACAATTCTTTTAATACTCCAAAAACACACATAATACAAACACAAAACTACACGTTCGGTTTCCCAGCAAACCAATAGAAGGAACAGGAGATATTCTCCATGGTATAAAATAAACCTTCCTACTCAACCAAGTAATATGGCACCACACACTGATGCAATTACAAAATACATAAACAAAAAAAAAATCCCAACTGATGAGCTCTTTGGCCGGAGCGAAAAGCTTATTGGTAGCCCGTCTGTACCTTCACGGTAGCATACACTCACTCACCACACATTCACCACACAAAGTACAATTATGCAACTCAACCCAACATGCTGTATGTTGGAGCAGTTGCCGCTTTCTCATTGATTGGTTTAACCAGCCGAATATGCTGATTGATTAAAAAACAGTTGGCCAGCCGAATCAGTGAAAAATTAACTTAGTCACTGGCGGGGTGGCTTGGTGATCGATTGGCATCTTGGCTGTTTAGATAATCAATTGATTAAAATTCAAAAATTCTTTACATATGGAAACATGAATAATATATACTTGAAATAAAGTTCTCGATCCATTGTGTCGTTTTGTTTGGGACTGAAACTGGGAAAGTATCAAGACGATACTTGTGATTGATTGACAGAATGATTGAAACGATTGACTGATTATTTTATTGATTGCTTGATTGACTAGATATTAAACCATTTTTTAAAAAAATGGCTCTATTTGGTTCCAATCCATTAATTCACCCGAAACTTATTTTGTGCTTCCATCTCTGTCTTCCATACCATTTGCCTGTTTTTATCCATTTTTCCGTTGCACTTCTGTTTTGTTGCCACCTGAATTATATGATATATATGTATGAGTGAGGGCGTGTGCATGTATGTGTGAAATCGTGCACGCATGCATGTATTTGCGTTCGCACACATATTGATCTCTATACTTACCGATTAAGTTAAACTACATTACGATACCAGATATTTTAAGATATTTTAAAAGTATTCCACACCACCCACACATTAGACATTTTTCCGGATTGCACATGCATTCTGTCACGATTATTACAGCAATGATTGTATGTGCCTTCTGAAAGGAGACCCCCATAAACTGTAAAAACTTTACAATTTAATTGATCACGTCAATGGACGTTTTCCCTTTTCATCCCTCCCTTCTTCATTTATCGAATCTGTCTCAACTACCTTGTTCTTTTTCAAATCACATCAATTTACCATCTTCAAAATTTATTATTTAAATGATAGGTTTTCTATGACATATCTATCTATATTTTCCTTAGTTATATATTTTTTCGCAGCCATACATCTATGGATTATTTAAAATAATTGGTGTGGGGGGACCTCCCACACCATCGCAATCCTCACCAAATCTCTAGGAAATACACACACTACTCCAAAAGTTTAAGCAGGGATAATTATCAAACTCCTCATGCTACGAGGGAAGTTTTATTATTTTCGTTTTAATTTTCAGTTTATATCAAAAAATAAAACTAAAAAGGAAAAATAAGTAAGGTAAAAAAGAAGAAGGAGTAATAAGTGTAAAAGAGGAAAAAGAGGAAAAGGAGGGAAAATATAAAGGAATTAGATAAAGAAAGAAAAAGAAAAAGGAAGGAAGAAGGAAAGGAAGGAATAAAGAAAAAAGAAAGAAAAAGGAAAAAGTAAAAAGGAAAAATGGGAAGGGAAGTAGTAAGAATTGTAAAGAATGATATACAAAAGGAAAAAGAAAAAGAAGAAAAGAGAAAAAAGAAAAAAGAAAAAAAGCAAAGAAGAGAAGAGGAAAAATAGAAAAAAGGCCTTATGGTATCTCGCCATCTCCGCCACGAGAAGGGTCCACCGGCAAATAGGGCAAGCCAATCACTGAAAATAGAAAATAATAGAAAATAATGAATAACAGCAAACAATACTGAAAACTCTTTAATAATATTGACACTGGTCAACAACAGGGTAAACACAAAACAATTATGAAAGGAATCTTCCATAGAAAATCACCAAAAACTAACACTAACTTACCATAATTTAAGCAAAATACTTACTCCGCAGATTCACCAGACCACCAGACTTCACGCGTCTCACGCTCTCCTTGGTAATCAAAGAGAGATACGGAGGTATCGCCTCCACTACTTCACCCGCATCGCACTCCACACCCAACTCACGATACAACGCCTTGTATAAGAACAAACGTGCACCTGCCGTAAGTTCACCCATCCGGGACAGCTCCACATAGCTCCTACTTACTACATGGCCGGGATAAGCCTCTATATGACGGGAAACTATTGACTGACTATCACCAAACACCCCTGTCACTAAAAGAGAGGGGCTACCCTCACCTGTTATGAGAAAAACTTTGCCACAGGCATGGCAATTAGTCGCCAACACATGCACCAGGGGGGACAAAGGCAAATTCGTGGTAAGACCCGGTAAACCACGACCAGCAAGCGACATTTTTAAACGTAAAAACAACATACAACCGTGAGGACCATGCGGAAGATGCACAGGACACGTGACTGGTGGAACCCCAGTACCTGACACCACTTTTGACATTGCTGACAACTTTACACAAACACACTGACCAACACCACCACTGGCCCCTTTGGGTAAAAACCTCCCTTGTCTCTTGGGTTGACGTAGCCTGGAAACACCGGTGAATGAAAAGCGCTCCAGGAACTTCGCCAACACTAACCTTCTCTCCGACAGATCGTCCCGACTAACAGGTAGTATCAGGTTGACTGCGGACCAACTCGAACCGTAAGCGGTCCATCTCACCCACCAACATTAAAGTAAAAACCTCGGACACGAACACATTAGGATATGCGTTAGCGGACAACTGTTCTTCTACCATAAATAGATCCAAAAACAGGAACCTATTAGATGTGCGCACTAATACGCGACGTATAAAGGACATGGCGGTTGATTTCTTCCAACTATATTTATCCCTTGACAGATAATGAATCATCCGAAGGGATGACATCGGCTTCACATATGTCTTAAAAAACAATGTAGTTGTACCACGGACCAACTGAACATCGAGGAAAGATATACAAGGCTCACATGACAATAAGCCAGGTACACTTAACTCGGGGGCACTATACATCTCTTTCTCTACTGTCAGGGCTAAGCCTGTATAAGTCTGGAAATCCCCCTTGAAATCAACAATGAACTCTTCTGGCATATAGACCAAGAAGTCATCAACATATTTCCAGTAATAGACTATTTGATACCGATCAAAAAGGAAATCCCTGTATAGCTGCAAATTGTAATCCAGCATAATCGTGGCCAGTAAACCTGAATCACAGGCACCTTGGGGCAAGCCACGCAACTGACGATACACAACCCCGCCATAACGAAAAAAATTTGCATCATAGAAGCAGAACGAAATCATCCGCAAGAGCAATTTCCCATCTAACAGACAATTAGCCCTAAAAAATCAGTATCGAACAACTTACCCAAACAAGCCATTATTTGGTCACGATCCATGTTAGTGTACATATCCACAATATCAAATTTCACAAAACAGTACCCCGGACAGACTAACATGCCCCTCAATTCCCCCACAGCTCTGTCAACACTGTCTACATTTGCCTCCACAAAATGCGCCCCAAACACATCGCGCAGCACCACACTTACGACCTTTTGCACACAATAAGTGTACCAATTACGGGTACACACAATTGGCCTGCACGGCATGTCAGGCTTATGGGTCTTAATAGATCCATACAAATATGGCAACTGTACCGAACGACCATTAGGAAAATTTTGCAAAGAAGCCGCCAATTTGGAAGGAACAATATACCTCCTTGTACAAACTTCACCCCGAGATAGGGAAGCCGTGCCACCATCGACGCGACCAGATGGCACAGACACTGAGCTAGAAGGCTTCGCGTATTTATTAAAAATAACCCCGAACTGATACCTTAAAATTATAAATTTATTCTCGATCGATCGAGGATTAAAAACACCCTCACCTAAACCATACACACCGCGATTGACACAACCAGTCACCCAATCTCCCATTTTCGAATTATACTGGTCGCAGGACATTAAAACGGTACTCTTTGACTTATCGGACTGCACAAGGACTATGGACTGATGCTTTGCCAGAAACTGCTCAGTCTGAGCGTACATGTGATGCAGTGCGCGCAAGGATGCAGACGAACCTGAATGAGTTTTTACCAATTTTGAGAATGCGTCGAAAATGTCAGAATAATATAAGCGTAAAATACCCTGAGGTATTTGCCTCTGAAAGCTCCTACGTGCATTCTCCTCCGCACACTCCATCACATACTGAACATGCTGGCACAGGTCGATAATAGTGGGCACGTGGGCCGGCACAAATCGGGGTCCAAAACTTAACAGAGTTGACACAGCCTCGGGAATGGACAACTCGGTCATATTCATGAAACCACCCACAATCGGACGTGGCAACTCAATAAAATCACGGACAACAAGCTTAGAATCTAAAATTCCAACAAAAGTAGGTCGTGAAACAGAACAGGGAAGAACCCTGCTAACATCACCCTGCACTGAACCCCTGGAAGCTAAAAGTGCCGCAGCGGCGGCACGGGAAGTTGTTGGAACATCATCAGACATTCCAATCATTAACCCACCCACACCCAAACCCCCACAACCTGGCCCGGAAGGGTGATCAGCCTTTGTAGTTGGGTTTATTCGCTCCATTGCACCGTTGATGATGAACCTGTAAATAACCTACACGCAAAAAAATAATAAGCACAAACGGGGTGTAAATCAAGCAAACTTAAACACGATTTTGAGCCTAGCACGTCGCATGGGTTAGTTTAAGCATTTTTCAGCATGGCAAGCTTAATTTATTATGTCAATATTTGTTTAGCATGCCATGTATTGAAACAAGTTTTATACATGCTTCTTTTATGTATTATTTACTATGTATTATGTATTAGGTATATAATGATTAAAATTGAGAATTTCATGCTTAAATTGAATTTTAACAGTATTAAATTAAGTATTTAATCTCCACATTTTAAGAATATTAAATTCTACATATTAGCTTTCCTTTGTCTTAATTTAATAATTTGTGTTTTAATTTTCTTGTTCCCATATGCTTGCGTTAAGAATGCAAAACTCGTATTGAGTACCTCTCACGTTCTTAATTGAAGCATCTTTACATCAATCAACACCATACCTACCATACATTCCCATGAAAGAATAAATACAAGGTTACACTAATGTGATACAAATATTTTTATTAATTTTTATATTTAAAAGTTTTTCATCCTCCATGCAGTTTCGCCTGTAGCAAGGACATGTACATTGAATGGCGGACCGCTAAATTTCTCAATTCTTATTACAGAAAATTTTAATGGCTTTGTTTTGTTTTTTTCTAGTATAAAAGCAAGTAGATGTTGATCATATCTTAAAATGTTACAATGTTTACAACATAAATATATTATATTCTTATACAAAATACAATCTTTAATTTGAAAAATCGATATATTTTTCATTATAAATAATTCATTTTTATAAAGCGAGCCCTTAAATTTCAAGCTGGGTAAAAAAATCACGCATTCGGAAACTGTTTCCATTTCATTGTGTTCAATGTTTATATACTAATTTCTCTCTTGGATTTTTCCATATTTACTTTTTGAAGCATCATATTCTAAGTCTTCAGTAAAAAAATTATTATCAAAAACCATTTTTTAAAACATTAAAGCACATTTAATTCCAAGCGAAAGAGGCAGATTTTTTCTTGAGTTTATATTTTTTGCGTAAGCCTTGTGTTCCTTATGCTTGGCCTCGAACCTCATACACCATAAATTTTTTATAGGCCCACTTTTTTTATAATTGTGGGGTAATGCACCATAAAGTGATGTTTTGGTTTGAGATTGTCCATAAATAATTTCATATATAAAGTGTTGTGTTTCAAAATATTATTCTTTAAAGTTACAATTTGTTCATCTGAAAATGATGGCATCATGATAATATCGAGAATTTTAATTAAAGTACGTACAAATTTCCATACATCATCATTTTTGGGAATCAGATCACCGATCATGAGTGTAAGGAAAAATGTAAATGAAAACATTTCGCTGGCTGTCATTTTAAAATATTTAGATTTTAGCCATTCCAATTGTATAGGTTGGCCTCTGTTATCGATTTGTAATGAACCATAATCAAATTGTTGTTTTCTGTAATTTAATATATCTAAAGTAAAGAATTTTTTTTCAATTATGAAATATTTCAAGGCATGAGCCAAACCATAATGACAAACTCCTTCTAAAATATCGTGCATTATATCGCACATAAAATTTTGTGTTACGTGGAACCCTGGTAGATCGTTAAACACAGAATACTCTCTGACACCTGTTAACCTACATCTATCTTTACTTGGAATAAGTAAATGTTGTTTATAATTTTCTGAATTTCGCATATATTTTGGGTGCTCGATAACATCTTTTTTCAAATATGTGCTGCTTCTATGACAAAAACGACAATAAAAATCGGAAGAAAAAGATTTTGTAAAGCCTAAAATGCTATTAAGGCCAAGATTATCACCACATATTAAACTCACTTTAAAATAGATATGATGTAGTTGGTTTTGTACCGTAATACTTAAGCCTTCCTTCTCTAGCTTTATAAACTCATTGACTAAAGGTTTAAGAGATTGTGAATTACCAAAATTTTTAATGTCAGCCGCGTTAATTATAGCTGCTGTAAAAATATGGGATGTCTTTGACAAAAAATGTTTTTTTACTGTTGGGAAGCAATAATATGCCGCGAAAACTGAAGAAGGACGAGAGCCATGAGGATTGTTGACACCGAAGTCATCAAAGTATAAAAATATGGGAACAAGGTACTTGGAATTACATGCTACCTTTAAAGTTTCCCACAAAGTGCCTTTTATAAAATGATCAAAATTATCACTACTCGCAATATCCATCATGTTTTCTACAATATTCTGAAACCCATTATTGGATTCAAGATATTTTCGTATTTGGAAATCTATCGGCATAAGCACCCCTCCAATAGTTTCGCTTGCTAACGATGGAATACCTCCAATGACTATTTCACTAATTTCATTGTTAATTGTAAAAAATTTTGGCATGGCGAATAAATCGTTATTTTTTAAAAAATCGAAAAATTTGTGTTCCGAGTCTATATTTTGAAACACGTTGACGATTGCATTACTTAAATCCAAATGCCCAGCACTAATTTTTTCGAAAACAGTAGATATATCGGAGAGAATTGTATTTTTCAAACTATTTTGTATTTGTAAAACACACTTTCGCGTAACATTATTATAATTATGTAAATTTAATGTAAACTTTAATGCGGATTTCTTTATTATACTTTCAAATTCACTTTCAAAATTTAAATCTCTACTTTCTAACTTTTTCATAGCATCATTTTGACATTTGTTTATTGTATTTGCATCGTCAATAATTGCTGGCACTGTATGTGTCTTATACGCTTCTTTTTCTGTATAGACGTTTGCCTCGGAATTAAGTTTACATCTAAATGTTTCTTGAATGAACGAATATTTGAAAAACTTTGTGGACACTTATCGTGGGCACATTTTATATGGTGTGTTTCTCCACTGTGAAATAATTTCATATGTGCAAATAATTTTTCAATATCTATAATAGATATTTTACAGAATGGGCAAAGATACATTTTACGTCTATAATATAAAATAATTTATTTTTAATGATTACTTTCTTAATCAATTATATCTTCTTAAAAAACATTATAATTGTGGTGATTTAACATCAAATTTAGTTGAAATTTTATAGAAATATTTCTGCAAAAAAGTCCACACTAATTCCGATTCTTTCGGATATTTTAAATTAAATACAAAAAACAATTTAAAACAAAAGTCGAGTGCTTTTATGAAATTTTCGAATAAATAATATTCGTCATTAAAAAAAACGTAAATTTTACCTATCGCGTCTAATGATGGACCGATAACTACCACGAACGGTTGCACGGAAGAGCTAATGTTTTTATATTTGCTTTTTATTTGCGTTACTTGATTAGTCAGGTCGTTCTGGGTGCACACATGTAAAATCTGGCTCACTTGAGAATCCTTGATACTTATCTTCCACAACCTATTTTTGCTGATCGCTATCCGGCCTGACGGTTTTAAAATGGCATGCAGTACAAGTAGTGTAATTATGTTGAAAGTATCTATGTAAAGAGAACAAGTAAATGATTAGACAATTAACAACATTGCAAATTATTATATAATCAATTTGTTTTACCTTCTGACCCAGATCTTCGAATTTCGTACAGTTTCTTCGAATTTGCATCCTTTATAATGCCCAGAAAATTAGTTTCTGAAGCTTCTGCGAAGTTACTCCAGTTTCTGAAGAGAAGATTTGATTTCTCCGGGTATAGATATTGAAAATCTAAGTTTATCTGAAATAATGTAAATGTCTGAATTATTCACATATATTGATAATAATATTCAGTATACATATTATACATACGAATAAGTCTGCTGTGGTTCCTTTAAAAATGGGCCAAGTTTCAACAATGTCACTCCAAGTTGATTTTCGAAGAAATTCAATCCGTTTTCCGGCTGTTTTTCTAAATTTTAATTCGATTTCCCCCAAATTAGCAGATAAATAATTGTATTTTAGCCAAGCAGCAAATTCCTCGTACTCCTGTATCTCATCTGGATATAAATATAATATTATAAAATTGCCAAAATCATTAAATAAAAAAATTTGGTAAAACCTTCACTATATTCAACTGATGAAATAATTCCGGACGAGGTTGAAGGTAAATCGCTCAGTTTAGACTTCTGTGAAGGAGGTAAGAGGCCTGCTGATCGAAGTTTCCTTTTAACGTTTCTTTGTTTATCATAAAGTGCTCCTTTCGGATTTCCGCCTTTCTCCCTTTTACGATAGTAATATTCCTAGATAAAAGATTTCCAAAAAAAATGAAACAAAGGAATATGCTAATATCATTTCTATCTCACAGAATTTTCTGAAGGAAACAACTCGGATATTTCTTGTGCGTATTTCTCTAGTGTTCAAGTTCATAGTACAGTGATGCTGTAAATAGTAATTGCAAATAATATTTACAATTTCCTTTCTGTGTTCTTCTTTAATAAATTGATGATCATTATAATATTTTTTAATTAATGCCCCTGCGTGTGCGTTATCTATTATTTGAGACAGAGTTTTTGCTGAATTTGTTGAAGTTTCTGTTGAAGGTTCTCTTTCATTGTTGCCTACATTTTGTTGGACTGAACTAATTTGTGAGGATTTCCAGTTATCTAATTGAAATTTGAATTTTATACGATGAGCCAGTTTTTCGTATGGGAAAAGAACATTTATATCGCCATCTCTTATAATTTTCATATGTTCGACAGTAAGATTTAACTCTAAAAGAAATTGTTATTTTTTAAACCAATATAATAATTGACGTGGTAATAAATTGTCTCATATCGTGTCGAAAGACAACAATTAACTACTGTTTGCCGCAAATAAGCTATCCAACATTCATTAACTTACTTATGAACTCGTCAACAACACTCATATCGAATCCCCATGAAATAAGCGATTTACAAATATCAAATTGTTCTTTTGTCAAAATTCGCACATCAGCTTTGAGAGCTTGACAACTTGAACACTCGGTTCTTCAGAATTATTATTATGACTATTGCTTTGATCAATAAGATCAAAGAGCTCACTAGTCTCACAAAATGGAATATCTCCTTCATTTGTTGGGAACATTTTAAATTAGGTACTTGAAGCCTATGATGGAAAAAATTATTAAAAGCAACAGTAAAAACGACTGCCGCTGTAAATATTCAGCCTGAATGGGAATTCCTCGTGGTGCATATATATTACGACAATTATACGCCAAAAATACTTACCGAAGTTGAGTAATTATATACCGACGCAGTATCCGTGTCTATATTTTGCAGCTCAATATCCTTCCTCCAGAGTTCGAGTTCGCGTATAAAATCTAATTTTGCTCTGAGTTCGTTCCGGTGAAACAGGCAGTTTATATCTGATTCTTTTATTTGCAATAAATGCCAAGGTGTTAGATTTAACGCAAATAGCCTTTGTCGGATATGTGAGGGGACTTCCCAAGTTTTAAGCAATTTTATTAGTGAGTCATCTACAAGAAGCTCACTATCTAAAATTGAAAAATGTTGAAAATCACTAGTATTTAACCAAATCTAATGCTGCTTGCTAACCAGTATTTAGCAAGTTGTTACCCTTATCGAAATTAGACATCACAGTTACCCAAGTACTTTAACCACTAAAGTCTGCTTACAACTGACGAGAAAAATGACGCGCATACCTTACGTAGATTCAAAGCGGGTAAAATTAAGTATTAACATGCTAGATTCTAGCACGTTAATCTCAATATGTTCTTATGTAAAAATTTATATTGTGACATTAAGCAGTGACGTGCTAGATTCTAGCACGTTAATCTCAATATGTTCTTATGTAAAAATATATATTGTGACATTAAGCAGTAACGTGCTAGATTCTAGCACGTTAATCTCAATATGTTCTTATGTAAAAATATATATTGTGACATTAAGCAGTAACGTGCTAGATTCTAGCACGTTAATCTCAATATGTTCTTATGTAAAAATTTATATTGTGAACATTAAGCATTGGTGTGCTAGATTTCAACATCTTATACATTTCTACACAAAGTTTGTTCTTACAATAATATCCCAAATAAATAAGATATATCAATCTAAATACATTATTATAAAAATATCACGTTTACTAATCTATTTAATAGTTATATATTATAAATAAGGTTATATTGCAACATTTTTTGTTACTATCATTAAGTTTTTCTGTCTTGTTTTAAGCAGGCAACAATTCCGTTGTGGTATTCTCAATTTAAGCACGTATTTAGAAACAATTTTCTTTTCATTTATAAGCACGGAAGGCTTTATTTAAGATATCTTAAGCTACGTTTTTTTTTAAATTTATAACTAAAAACTGAAAATAAGGTGCGAAATGCTGAAATTAAGTAATTTTTTCTTCTCGTGAGCACATAAAAAGCTTGATTGAAATATTACATAGCTCAAAGCAAGAACTCATGGACATACTTCCTACAAACCCCGGAATCTTAATTGTTTAGTACGGCATATTTTTCTGAGTGTAGCAGACAATTAGCCCTAAAGTATCGAACAACTTACCCAAACAAGCCATTATTTGGTCACGATCCATGTTAGTGTACATATCCACAATGTCAAATTTCACAAAACGGTACCCCGGACAGACTAACATGCCCCTCAATTCCCCCACAGCTCTGTCAACACTGTCTACATTTGCCTCCACAAAATGCGCCCCAACACATCGCGCAGCACCACACTTACGACCTTTTGCACACAATAAGTGTACCAATTACGGGTACACACAATTGGACTGCACGGCATGTCAGGCTTATGGGTCTTAATAGATCCATACAAATATGGCAACTGTACCGAACGACCATTAGGAAAATTTTGCAAAGAAGCCGCCAATTTGGAAGGAACAATATACCTCCTTGTACAAACTTCACCCCGAGATAGGGAAGCCGTGCCACCATCGACGCGACCAGATGGCACAGACACTGAGCTAGAAGGCTTCGCGTATTTATTAAAAATAACCCCGAACTGATACCTTAAAATTATAAATTTATTCTCGATCGATCGAGGATTAAAAACACCCTCACCTAAACCATACACTCCGCGATTGACACAACCAGTCACCCAATCTCCCATTTTCGAATTATACTGGTCGCAGGACATTAAAACGGTACTCTTTGACTTATCGGACTGCACAAGGACTATGGACTGATGCTTTGCCAGAAACTGCTCAGTCTGAGCGTACATGTGATGCAGTGCGCGCAAGGATGCAGACGAACCTGAATGAGTTTTTACCAATTTTGAGAATGCGTCGAAAATGTCAGAATAATATAAGCGTAAAATACCCTGAGGTATTTGCCTCTGAAAGCTCCTACGTGCATTCTCCTCCGCACACTCCATCACATACTGAACATGCTGGCACAGGTCGATAATAGTGGGCACGTGGGCCGGCACAAATCGGGGTCCAAAACTTAACAGAGTTGACACAGCCTCGGGAATGGACAACTCGGTCATATTCATGAAACCACCCACAATCGGACGTGGCAACTCAATAAAATCACGGACAACAAGCTTAGAATCTAAAATTCCAACAAAAGTAGGTCGTGAAACAGAACAGGGAAGAACCCTGCTAACATCACCCTGCACTGAACCCCTGGAAGCTAAAAGTGCCGCAGCGGCGGCACGGGAAGTTGTTGGAACATCATCAGACATTCCAATCATTAACCCACCCACACACAAACCCCCACAACCTGGCCGGAAGGGTGATCAGCCTTTGTAGTTGGGTTTATTCGCTCCATTGCACCGTTGATGATGAACCTGCAAATAACCTACAGAGGTATATATATATAAAAAAATATATATAAAAATATATATAAAAAAACACATATATAAAATAAACACACATATATATATAAAAAAACACATTAAATCAATATAAAATAAAATTTAATAAAAAGCAAAAACGTAAACAATAAAGAGTCAAGGAAAATAATACAATACAGCATTAATACCCACAAAACGAAAATAGGAGAAATAAAATAGTAATAAAAATGGAAAATGGAAGAAAACTCAGAAGAATAGAACCGTACCCACAAAACATTCATTATTACAAAAACACCTGAACACACCAACACATTCTTGTGACAAACCAAAAAAGGGAAAATGATATATGTACAAATTTTGTGCATATGTAGAAAAACATACACAGCGGAGTATATATACAATATATATATATATATATATATATATATATATGTATATATATATATATATATATATATATATATATATATATATATATATATATATATATATATATATATATATATATATATATATATATATATATATATATATATATATATATATATATATATATATATATATATATATATATATATATATATATATATATATATATATATATATATATATATATATATATATATATATATATATATATATATATATATATATATATATATATATATATATATATATATATATATATATATATATATATATATATATATATATATATATATATAAAAGATATATATATATATATAAAAATATATATATAAAAAAATATATAAAAGAATATATATAGAAAAAATACATATATAAAAAAATACATATATATATATATAAAAACTGATATATATATATATAAAATTTTTATATATATATAAAAAATATATATATATATATAAAACATATATATATAAAACAGAAACTGCTCAGTCTGAGCGTACATGTGATGCAGTGCGCGCAAGGATGCAGACGAACCTGAATGAGTTTTTACCAATTTTGAGAATGCCTTTATTATTTCAATCTTATATAAACCAACCACCTCATGGCTGATCAGTTAACGAACACCATGACAAGAATGAATGTGTATTCACCCATTTGGATAAGATAAGTAGTAAAATATCCTTTCCAACAACACGTATACAATTGCACGGGTATATGTATATTTTTGTGTTTGCTTTTATTTATTTGATCCGTACATGTAATGATAAGTGTGTATGCCAATCTCGTCCCCCAAAAAACACACACCCACCCTACACACAAAACACTTAGATGACCACACAACATATTCAAAACAAATACACTAGGGAAAATAATGACAAATCATAGTGAATACACAAGAAAGACACAAGCAATGTAATACAATTGCAATACAAATATAATTAAAAACTTATAAGTTACAAAAATCACATCTCAGAATGAAATGGTACAAGCAATACAATACGATTGCAATACAAATCCAATTGAAAAATCATAAAATACAAAAATCCCATCTCAGAATGAAATGGTACAAGCAATACAATACGATTGCAATACAAATCCAATTGAAAAATCATTAAATACAATAATCCCATCTCAGAATGAAATGGTACAAGCAATACAATACGATTGCAATACAAATCCAATTGAAAAATCATAAAATACAAAAATCACATCTCAGAATGAAATGGTACAAGCAATACAATACGATTGCAATACAAATCCAATTGAAAAATCATTAAATACAAAAATCACATCTCAGAATGAAATGGTACAAGCAATACAATACGATTGCAATACAAATCCAATTGAAAAATCATTAAATACAATAATCCCATCTCAGAATGAAATGGTACAAGCAATACAATACGATTGCAATACAAATCCAATTGAAAAATCATAAAATACAATAATCCCATCTCAGAATGAAATGGTACAAGCAATACAATACGATTACAATACAAATCCAATTGAAAAATCATAAAATACAAAAATCACATCTCAGAATGAAATGGTACAAGCAATACAATACGATTGCAATACAAATCCAATTGAAAAATCATAAAATACAAAAATCACATCTCAGAATGAAATGGTACAAGCAATACAATACGATTGCAATACAAATCCAATTGAAAAATCATAAAATACAAAAATCCCATCTCAGAATGAAATGGTACAAGCAATACAATACGATTGCAATACAAATCCAGGTAAAAAATCATTAATTACAAAAATCCCATCTCAGAATGAAATGGTACAAGCAATACAATACGATTGCAATACAAATCCAATTGAAAAATCATTAAATATAAAAATCCCATCTCAGAATGAAATGGTACAAGCAATGTGATACAATTGCAATACAGATCCAATTGGGAAATCATTAATTACAAAATCCCATCTCAGAATGAAAATGGTCACAATACAAGACAATAGCAATACAAAATCCAATCCAAAAACACAGATATTCTTATAAGTTCACATTGAGGGATACATATGTGCATGTCTAGATGATAATGAATACACGAATCTAAAAGGCTTATCAAAAAATATATAATAAGTTATTCTATCCGGATAAACAGCAACATATAGATGTATTGATACGCCAAAACTGGATTTGATACAAACAGCATACCGTCTTCTGCAGGAACATTGAAAAATTGAAATAACCGAAAAACATATTGGCTGTTAAAAAGAAGAGAAAATAGATTAATTAGATGATTGAATGAATATATACAATTAGATGGAGATGAGAAGGAATCATTTATGTATATATATACTTGCGTGTATGGATATATAAATAAATTAATAACAGCAAGATAATCATAATAATAAAAGATAAGGATACATAATATGATAGCAATTATATTAATAACAATTAGAATGACATAGAACATTTACAATAACAATAATAATGCAAAAACACGAAACATCATCACCACATAAGAATAATAAAAAACAACACTAAATAGAAGGCGTCGCAAAAATGAACGAAATAACATGAAACAAAACAGCGACACCTACAGGATATTAGCAGCGAAACAGGTTACACGGCGAGAGAATGGAACACGCTCACTTGAACATAACATGGAGAAACATAATAAAATCCAACCTCTTGAATACATTCCAATATTCACACACGAAAGGGAAGAAGTAATCCAACTACCGGAATCCATTTTAATAAAAACTATGGCGGAAGTAACACCGAATATACACGTATTATATATTTTAATTAAAAACGCCCAGGAAAACTCAATAATAATGGCAAAATAAGCAACTGGTGATGATAATAACTATTATTAATAATAAAATAATAATAAATAATATAATAAATAAAATAAATTAACAATAATACAATAAATTAGATAACAATGATTGTAAAATTCAGAACAGAAGAATCGAAGGTAAGAGAAAACACAAAATTGCAGAATATTGAAGAAGAAGAATAAAAAGAAGAAAAATGCTGAATAAATGTTCGAGACACACCGGGAAATTTTAAAAAAAAAAAAAAAAAAAAAAAGGAAAAACAAGAACAAAGAAAGAAGAAAAACAAGAACAAAGAAAGAAGAAAAAGAAATAAATGAAAAATCAGGTAGGATAATGAATAATAATAATAATAAAAAACAATATTTGCTATACGAAGCAATACTCAACGTATTGGTGTGTTTCACTAAATTCCATTTTTTATTCGCATTTTATTCGAGATAATTGGTTGTGAATGAATGACGCGAAAAAGCTTGGTCCCAAGAATATACGGGTGCATACATCCGGTCATCATCGCAGAAAACACAGATATGTATTTGTGTGTATATGCGTATGAACGTATGTGTGCGGGTCGAAAAATGACCAACACTTTTGCATGATCAAGTGTAATTTTCTCCAAAAACAAAATATTTCCAACATAAAAAATGTTCTCAAATTTGAAATAAAACACACACACACACACGCACGCACACACGCACACATGATAGAAGAAACGACACGAAAGAACTGAGTCAACAGACAATATAGAAAAGGGAAATTTTCTTTCGGCTCAAGCCAACTAGAAGAAGAGAGGGGAGAGATATTCACTGCCATTCAGTTGGTTTTGGAAAAACTCTCTCTCTCTCTCTCATTCTTCATGCAAGTAAAGTTGAGTCACATCAACTTGAAATAAGATCAGGGAAAATAATTTAGGTAAAGAACCCAACTGATGAGCTCTTTGGCCGGAGCGAAAAGCTTATTGGTAGCCCGTAATGAGCCTGCACGGCAAAATGCAAAATCGACACTACGAAAATATGACGACTGAGATAAGATTGAAGAAAAAGAAGAAATAAAAGGAAAAACACACCAAAATCACCACACACGCACACACACAACACATCGTTATGAGCCGCACGATTATCCTCACATAAATTATGTAGGATGACCGCTCGCAGCTCATAACTCTCCGAAAGAACGAAATTAATGATGAACGATTAACAGTGAGACGCATACAATCAGTCGTGGTGGTGTCAGTTTGAGATCGCCTGCCCGGGGTAAAAACACTCGGACGGACGCATCGGCGATTTGACTCAGCACAAACTGTGTTGATGTCCATAATCAATCTAATTATTTTCATATCATTACTTACTTCTATATATGTATGTATGTATATATGCATGTGTATATGTATGTATGTATGTGTGTATGTGTATATGTATATATGTGTACTTTTCTATTGACCTTATTCAAAATCGTACATATGACGGATGGCAGCATGTGCAGCCGTCGGTCACCGGTGTGACCGATATACAATGGAAGCTGAATAAGGATGCACTGATGCATAAAATACTACCGTAATAAGAATACAAATGGACAATGCATAACGAATTGATGGGTATGAATGATGCAGCGGAAGAAAAAACTTACCTATGCGAATATGAAGAGCCTCTGCATACTTTGCGGTTGTCGTTGACGATGCTGTGGAGAGGAAAAAGGGCCTCCATTGTTTTCAAGCTAAGGTGGTGTCTTCGAGCTGCATCCTTGCTCCGTTCTTACGCTCCGGACCTTTAAGTCGGTCATTGATGGTTGATGCTATTTTTACTCTCATTTTCTTTAAAAAACTGTCATTTCAAGTTTTTCAATTGTCCAATTTTCAAAAAAATCACACTATTAATTTTATAGCAATTTGCAATCTTCACATTTCAAAGTCCAATTTCAAAAAATCTCAAAATTCACTCGGTTTTTCAAAATATTCCAATTTACAAAGAAAAATCATAATTCACAAATTTTCAAAAAACTTCTCAATTAGAATTTCTCGATTTTGTCATATTTCAATTTGTTCAAAAAAAATCCAGAACTTATCAATATCCAAGTAGTTCAAAAATACATATTTAATATCTCGAATTTCGACAATTCCCAATACTATTAATTTTATATCAATTTTGCAATTCTCACATTTTAAAGGTCCAATTTTCAAAAATTTTTCAAAATTCACTCGGTTTTCAAATTTCCAATTTTCAAAAAAATCACAATTCACAAATTCAAAACCTTTCAATTAGAATCTTTCGATTTGACAATTTCTATTTTTCACATATTTGATTTGTACAAGAATCCAGAATATCTCAAAAAAATACATATTCAATGTCTCGAATTTTCGACAATTCCCAATACTAATTGAAATTAATTTTTATGACAATTCGCAACTTTCACATTCAAAGTTTAACTTTCAAAAAATCTCAAAATTCACTCGGTTTTCAATTTTCCAATTCTGCAAAGAAAATCACAATTCACAATTTTCAAAAAAACTTTTCAATTAGAATTTTTCGATTGGTCATATTTTCAATTTGTTCAAATCCAGAACTTGTCAATTTCCAATTAATTCAAAAATACATATTTAATGTCTCGAAATTTTCGACAATTCCCAATACTAATTGAAATTAATTTTTATAGCAATTTTGCAATTTTCACATTCAAAAGTCCAATTTCAAAATCTCAGAATTCACTCGGTTTTTTCAAGTTTCCAATTTTGCAAAGAAAATCATAATTCACAAATTTTCAAAAACTTTCCAATTAGAATTTTCGATTTTTCATATTTTCAATTTGTTCAAAATCCAGAACTTGTCAATTTCCAATTATTTCAAAAAAAACATATTCAAAAAAAACATATTTAATGTCTCGAAATTTCGACAAATCCCAATACTATTAATTTTATAGCAATTTTGCAATTTTCACATTTCAAAAGTCCAATTTCAAATTTCAAATTCACTCGGTCTTCAATTGCTCCAATCTTTCAAAAAATCACAATATTCGGAAACTTTTCAATTAACAAACTGTCCAATTTATTAAGTTCTCAATAATTTTCAACTTCAAAAAAATCTCAAAAATTCTCAACGTTAAAAAATTTCTCAAAAAGATTTCAATATCCACCAAAACTTTTCACGTATCCTCAATTTTCTTGGGAAAGTTCCCAGGAGAGACTTTCCATTCATTTTCATTCATTTTAATAGTAATAAAAATTATACACACAAAAGATCACATTCTATTTAGTATTTATTATTATACCGGGTCGTTTTTCTCACCGGTACATGCCCACGTGCACGTTTAGATGATGACCGATATATCGCAAATATGTGACCGACAAATGTAAAAGGCGACCGTGATATTTGAGGAGTTTTTCTCGCGAAGATTCCCCATTTCACCACAAATTAGAATCCACCGGCAATACACGGGATGACTGACCATCGGCTTCCTTGTTTTTGCTCTCTCAATTTTTCATGTCATACACGACCAAGTCCAACATCACGTTTATATTAATATTCATTTTAATGATGAGAGCCGGCTACCGCCTAAGTTTGAGTCTGATCGCGTTCTAAAGAGAAATAATGACCATGCTGATCCACAGGATGTCGGAAAGTGTCGGTAAGAGCTAGATCTAAACATGGGGTTGGCAGCATGCAGCAGTACGGCCAACATCATAAAAGGAGTACGGCCACCAATTAGCCATCTTACGACCAGTAAGGAATACCACCTAAAGAAATATTACACTAGGGTTAATAAAAACGTAAATAAGGACACACTAACTCAATAACTAGATCAGATTTTGGCTATCCGAGTTACAACAATAAAGATATGATCGTTTAATGCACTCTAAAAGACGTTACACATGGAACATAGCAGAGAATAACTGCTACGTATTTATTTGATTTGCTTAGCTATAAATGTAATGGAAATTATATATATATGTATGTACATATGTGTGTATACATGTGTGTATGTATGTGTATATATATACATGTATAAAAAAATAAAAAAATAAAAAAATAAAAATATATATATATTAATTATATGTAAGAGAAAAGGAAAAGAAAAAGGAAAAATAAAAAGGAATAGAAAAATAATAATAATAATAATAGTAATAATGAGAGAATGTTTATGCGTATATATGTGTGTATATGTAGGAATGAAAGAGAGGAGGGATACATCAACTGGTTAACTTAATGTATATGCATGCGTATGTATGATGTTGCGGCGGCACACACCAAAAAGGGATGGTTAATAATCATATAATGACATTAACAAAATAACAACACACCTGGGAAAAATGCCAACATTGCGACTAACGTCAAATCACAATGTAAAACGTTAAAATTCACCCATACCCGATGAAAATACAAGAATAATAAGGAGCTAATAAATCATAAATATGAGAGAGAAAAAATTCAAAATAAGTAACAACAATGAGAGAAAAAATAATAGAAAACACATATATTATAATATTATATAGAAGAGAGTCCACCCTACCCCTTGATAACTAATACAAGGATGTACTCTACAAAGGTTGTGTTCACAGCCCCGTAACTGAACAAACAGATGAAGCATTCATGACCAATACCAAAAAAACACATATATCATGGAGAGCACAATACGAATACCTTACAAGAGTGTAGCCAACCTGAAGATGAAAAGAGAAAAATATGGAAAACAAAATATAGCGTTGCCAACGTTTATCGTTCCACGTGCCACGTGCTATCATATATCTGCCGCCAAAATTGGTGTTACACCATAAATAAAAGAAATAGAAATTAAACGACCACAGGGTGCACCATAAGCACACAAAACATTTTTTAATAAAATAATATATACGTTTGCCACCAAAGTCACGTCACACTGTCATTAAAAATAAAAATGGAACAAAAATCTAAAACAGGGTGCACCAAAAACAAAACAATAAAGGAAAAACACCGTTCCACCGTCTCCATTACCTTGCCGACAAAGTAATGTCACACCATTACACACAGTAACGTCACACAGACACACGCACACGCGCACACACACACACACACACACGCACACACACACACACACACAGAGGAAACTAATCAATGACGAAAGAAAGACACTAACCTAGGAAATACCATACACCCATTAGATGCGTGAATGAATTAGGAACGAATGACTACACTTTATTTCTGTTTATATGATAGAGAGAGAGAGAGGGGATACATACGTGGAGAGAGATATATATGGGAAAATTCTACTCCAGACACTTGATTGTCAACAACCTCCTCCTCTTCCTCTTCCTCCTCCTCCTCCCCCTCCTCCTCCTCTCATCTATGCCAAGGATTTTAGACAACGTCCTATACACCAAGCTGTAGGTAGGGATAATTATCAACCTCTCAAAGTTATTGAGAAGGCCTTATGATTCTAATCTATTTTTATGTTTTTCTAAAAGTCATGTGTCAAAAATTAAGTATTAACATGCTAGATTCTAGCACGTTAATCTCAATATGTTCTTATGTAAAAATTTATATTGTGACATTAAGCAGTGACGTGCTAGATTCTAGCACGTTAATCTCAATATGTTCTTATGTAAAAATATATATTGTGACATTAAGCAGTAACGTGCTAGATTCTAGCACGTTAATCTCAATATGTTCTTATGTAAAAATATATATTGTGACATTAAGCAGTAACGTGCTAGATTCTAGCACGTTAATCTCAATATGTTCTTATGTAAAAATTTATATTGTGAACATTAAGCATTGGTGTGCTAGATTTCAACATCTTATACATTTCTACACAAAGTTTGTTCTTACAATAATATCCCAAATAAATAAGATATATCAATCTAAATACATTATTATAAAAATATCACGTTTACTAATCTATTTAATAGTTATATATTATAAATAAGGTTATATTGCAACATTTTTTGTTACTATCATTAAGTTTTTCTGTCTTGTTTTAAGCAGGCAACAATTCCGTTGTGGTATTCTCAATTTAAGCACGTATTTAGAAACAATTTTCTTTTCATTTATAAGCACGGAAGGCTTTATTTAAGATATCTTAAGCTACGTTTTTTTTTAAATTTATAACTAAAAACTGAAAATAAGGTGCGAAATGCTGAAATTAAGTACTTTTTTCTTCTCGTGAGCACATAAAAAGCTTGATTGAAATATTACATAGCTCAAAGCAAGAACTCATGGACATACTTCCTACAAACCCCGGAATCTTAATTGTTTAGTACGGCATATTTTTCTGAGTGTAGCAGACAATTAGCCCTAAAGTATCGAACAACTTACCCAAACAAGCCATTATTTGGTCACGATCCATGTTAGTGTACATATCCACAATGTCAAATTTCACAAAACGGTACCCCGGACAGACTAACATGCCCCTCAATTCCCCCACAGCTCTGTCAACACTGTCTACATTTGCCTCCACAAAATGCGCCCCAACACATCGCGCAGCACCACACTTACGACCTTTTGCACACAATAAGTGTACCAATTACGGGTACACACAATTGGACTGCACGGCATGTCAGGCTTATGGGTCTTAATAGATCCATACAAATATGGCAACTGTACCGAACGACCATTAGGAAAATTTTGCAAAGAAGCCGCCAATTTGGAAGGAACAATATACCTCCTTGTACAAACTTCACCCCGAGATAGGGAAGCCGTGCCACCATCGACGCGACCAGATGGCACAGACACTGAGCTAGAAGGCTTCGCGTATTTATTAAAAATAACCCCGAACTGATACCTTAAAATTATAAATTTATTCTCGATCGATCGAGGATTAAAAACACCCTCACCTAAACCATACACTCCGCGATTGACACAACCAGTCACCCAATCTCCCATTTTCGAATTATACTGGTCGCAGGACATTAAAACGGTACTCTTTGACTTATCGGACTGCACAAGGACTATGGACTGATGCTTTGCCAGAAACTGCTCAGTCTGAGCGTACATGTGATGCAGTGCGCGCAAGGATGCAGACGAACCTGAATGAGTTTTTACCAATTTTGAGAATGCGTCGAAAATGTCAGAATAATATAAGCGTAAAATACCCTGAGGTATTTGCCTCTGAAAGCTCCTACGTGCATTCTCCTCCGCACACTCCATCACATACTGAACATGCTGGCACAGGTCGATAATAGTGGGCACGTGGGCCGGCACAAATCGGGGTCCAAAACTTAACAGAGTTGACACAGCCTCGGGAATGGACAACTCGGTCATATTCATGAAACCACCCACAATCGGACGTGGCA
Source organism: Physocephala rufipes (assembly GCA_963966595.1). Taxonomy (NCBI): domain Eukaryota; kingdom Metazoa; phylum Arthropoda; class Insecta; order Diptera; family Conopidae; genus Physocephala; species Physocephala rufipes. Next base: position 30,174,247 of record OZ016505.1, read on the forward strand.
ACTCAATAAAATCACGGACAACAAGCTTAGAATCTAAAATTCCAACAAAAGTAGGTCGTGAAACAGAACAGGGAAGAACCCTGCTAACATCACCCTGCACTGAACCCCTGGAAGCTAAAAGTGCCGCAGCGGCGGCACGGGAAGTTGTTGGAACATCATCAGACATTCCAATCATTAACCCACCCACACACAAACCCCCACAACCTGGCCGGAAGGGTGATCAGCCTTTGTAGTTGGGTTTATTCGCTCCATTGCACCGTTGATGATGAACCTGCAAATAACCTACAGAGGTATATATATATAAAAAAATATATATAAAAATATATATAAAAAAACACATATATAAAATAAACACACATATATATATAAAAAAACACATTAAATCAATATAAAATAAAATTTAATAAAAAGCAAAAACGTAAACAATAAAGAGTCAAGGAAAATAATACAATACAGCATTAATACCCACAAAACGAAAATAGGAGAAATAAAATAGTAATAAAAATGGAAAATGGAAGAAAACTCAGAAGAATAGAACCGTACCCACAAAACATTCATTATTACAAAAACACCTGAACACACCAACACATTCTTGTGACAAACCAAAAAAGGGAAAATGATATATGTACAAATTTTGTGCATATGTAGAAAAACATACACAGCGGAGTATATATACAATATATATATATATATATATATATATATATATATATATATATATATATATATATATATATATATATATATATATATATATATATATATATATATATATATATATATATATATATATATATATATATATATATATATATATATATATATATATATATATATATATATATATATATATATATATATATATATATATATATATATATATATATATATATATATATATATATATATATATATATATATATATATATATATATATATAT